>JANJGN010001363.1:0-150554 GCA_026770705.1 Isurus oxyrinchus
GAGGATTAACCCTCTCACCCACCCCCTCTCCCAGTAACACACACACACACACCGGACAGCCCCTTCCCCTATCGGAGGGAGGGGGGATTAACCCTCTCACCCACCCCCCTCCCAGTTACACACACACACACACACACCGGGCAGCCCCTTCCCCTATCGGAGGGGAGGTGGCGGTGGGGATTAACCCTCTCACCCAATCCCCTCCCCAGTTATACACCGGGCAGTCCCCAGTACTTGCGCGCAGCTCTCAGAAAACAGGTAAAGGCTCGGAGGACTCGGTTATAATACAATTGTATTTATTTATAAAAGTCTGGAAGAGCAGATTATTGTTCAAGTTACTGATGTGTCGGTTCGTCATGGGACATGGAGAACTTGTCTGGAAAAGCACACGCCAGAAGCTGGACCATGTGGTGATGCAACCAGGGCTGGGATGGTGGTGGGGTGGGGGTGGTGAAACCGGGACAGGGGATGGATCAACTCTGCACGGGCCCTCCCCGACACTCCCAAAATACTGGCTTCGAACTTGGAGACCAACATCTCTCCGGAGGTGTCCCCTATCCCCATCCCTCGGGTGCAACTAAGGCTCGAGCGGTGAGAGTGAGACTTTATATCAAAAACAGAATGTTTCGTATCATAGAACCAGCAACCCCCCCCCCGCCCCCACCCCCACCCCCACCCCCACCCCCACCCCCATAAAAAAAAAAACCATTGCCGGTTCGCATTTTCGAATTTAAGGGCTCCCCTCCGCCCAGCCAAGTACCCGGTTATGGTCACAGCGATTGGAAGATGGTTTCAATGTTCCCGAATCGTTACCCTGAGGTGCCTCGGGGCTTTTCCTGGGGCACATGCACTTACGCCACCACCGCCGCCTTCCCTCAGCCAGCCCCGCCGCCCCCCCCTCACCTCACCCCCCCCACCCCCCCCACCGGCTGTTCGCCCTGGGGAGGGCATCACGGGCCGGCACGATTTCTCACCCCCCAAGGTCCCTGACTCGCCCCTCCGACCCTCCCAGCACCTCGATCGGGGTGGGGACAACAGTGAAACAAAACACCAGACGAGAGCAGAACAAAGCACCGGACGGCGGGAGGGAGTCCCTCGAGAGTCGGCGCCCAGCGGCTGGAGGAGAACTCGCCCCCACGCCCGGGTTGATCGGAGGGGAAGATCGGCAGTGGTCCACGGGTTCCGGCCCGGCAGAGACGGAGCGGGGAGGAGCGAAGGAGGGAAGGGTTTGAGGAGGGCAGCGGGGAGGGCGGTGTGTCCAGCCCTCGGCCTGGCTCACTGGAGGGCCTCCTGAAACTGCTCAGCGCACCCATTCAGCTCCATCTCCTTCAGCACCTTGCAGATGGCTTCGACGGTGGCGCCGCGTCCCCCCTGCCTCTCCCTCCACATCTTGACCATCCCGTACTGGGCCTCGCGATAGCTCAGGCGATTGTCCATCTCACTACGCTCGATTTCATGGTCATTCATGCCAAGCCGCCGGACAAACTCCTTCCACCGGGAGGCGGGCACCATGTCAGCGATGATGTAGTTCACCTGACTGTCTGCAGGGGGCGGTGATGGGCACAGAGAGAGAGAGAGAGAGAGCGAGATGGGGTGACAACGAATAATCCGGAGCACCCGATTCCCCAGCTTCCCCGATTCCCCGATTCCCCGCACCGCAGCCCTCCCACCCACCCCCCCACCTCGCACAGCAAGATCCCATTCCCCAGTCACAGCCGGACCCAAGCCCAGGGTGAGTGCTCCCTCCCTCCCTCCCTCCCTCCACCCTGGCTCGCCCAGTGTCACCCTCCCCCTTCTCCCCCTGCCTCACCTGTACCCGTTCACTCCCTCCGTGACCGCTCCCTCCGCCTCGCCCCAACCCTCCTCCCTCCGCGCCTACCCCGTGGTTCCCTCTCCTCTGCTCTGCCCGTCCCGCACTCTACACCCCGACACCCCCCCCACGGTCCCCTCCCCCCCGCCGCTGCCCATCTACTCCGCCCCTCCACCCGCCCTCCCCTCCCCCACTCGCCCTCCCCTCCCTCACCCGCCCTCCCCCTCCTCCACCCGCCCTCCCCTTCCCCACTCGCCTTCCCCTCCCCCACTCGCCCTCCCCCTCCCCCACTCGCCCTCCCCTCCCCCACTCGCCCTCCCCTCCCTCACCCGCCCTCCCCTCCCCCACTCGCCCTCCCCTCCCCCACTCGCCCTCCCCTCCCTCACCCGCCCACCCCTCCCCCACTCGCCCTCCCCTCCCCCACTCGCCCTCCCCTCCCCCACCCGCCCTCCCCTCCCCCACTCGCCCTCCCCTCCCCCACTCGCCCTCACCTCCCTCACCTGCCCTCCCCTCCCTCACCCGCCCACCCCTCCTCACCCGCCCTCCTCCCCCACCCCCCCACCCCTCCCCCACTCGCCCTCACCATCCCCCACTCGCCCTCCCCTCCCTCACCCGCCCTCCCCTCCCCACTCGCCCTCCCCTCCCTCACCCGCCCTCCCCTCCACACTCACCCTCCCCTCCCCCACTCGCCCTCCCCTCCCCACTCTCCCTCCCCTCCCTCACCCGCCCACCCCCTCCCCCACCCCTCCCCCACTCGCCCTCCCATCCCCCACTCGCCCTCCCCTCCCCCACTCGCCCTCCCATCCCCCACTCGCCCTCCCCTCCCCCACTCGCCCTCCCATCCCCCACTCGCCCTCCCCTCCCCCACCCACCCTCCCCTCCCCACTCGCCCTCCCCTCCCCCACTCGCCCTCCCCATACACTCGCCCTCCACTCACATACTCACCCTCCCCTCACACACTCGCTCTCCCCTCCCCCACTCGCCCTCCCATCACACACTCGCTCTCCCCTCCTACACTCGCCCTCACTTCCCTCACCCGCCCTCCCCTCCCCCACTCGCCCTCCACTCATACACTCGCCCTCCACTCATACACTCGCCCTCCACTCAAACACCCGCCCTCCACTCATACACCCGCCCTCCCCTCCCCACTTGCCCTCCCCTCCGCCACCTACCCTCCCCCATACACTCGCCCTCCACTCATACACCCCGCCCTCCATTCACACACTCACCCTCCCCTCTCCCACTCACCCTCCCATCACACACTCGCCCTCCCCCATACACTCGCCCTCCCCTCCCCCACTCGCCCTCCCCCTCCCCCACTCGCCCTCCCCTCCCCAACCCCTCCCCACTCGCCCTCCCCTCCCCCACTTGCCCTCCCCTCCCCCACTCGCCCTCCACTCATACACTCGCCCTCCCCTCCCCCACTCGCCCTCCACTCATACACCCGCCCTCCACTCATACACTCGCCCACCCCTCCCCCACTCGCTCTCCCCTCCCCCACTCGCCCTCCCCTCCCCCACTCGCCCTCCACTCATACACTCGCCCTCCACTCATACACTCGCCCTCCCCTCACACACTCGCCCTCCACTCACACACTCGCCCAACCCTCCCCCACTCGCCCTCCCTTCTCCCACTCGCCCCTCCACTCATAAACTCACCCTCCACTCATACACTCGCCCTCCGCACCTCCACTCGCCCTCCCCACCTCCACTCGCCGTCCCCACCTCCACTCGCCGTCCCCTCCTCCACTCGCCCTCCCCTCCTCCACTCGGCCTCCCCTCCTCCAATCGCCCTCCCCTCCTCCACTCGGCCTCCCCTCCTCCACTCGCCCTCCCCTCATACACTCGCCCTCCCCTCATACACTCGCCCTCCCCTCATACACTCGCCTCCCCTCCTCCACACGCCCTCCCCTCCTCCACTCGTCCTCCCCTCCTCCACTCGGCCTCCCCTCCTCCACTCGGCCCCTCCACTCACCCTCCCCTCCATCACTCACCCTCCACTCACCCTCCCCTACTAAAATCTCCATCCCCTCCACCACTCAACCTCCAATCACCCTCCCCTCCTCCACTCACCCACCCCTCCCTAAATCTCCGCTCACTCCCTCCACTCAACTTCCCCTCCACCATTCACCCTCCCCTCCTTCACTCACCCTCCCCTACTCCAATCTCCATCCCCTGCACCACTCACCCTCCAATCACCCTCCCCTCCTCCACTCACCCTCCACTCCCTAAATCTCCGCTCACCCTCCTCCACGCACCCTCCCCTCCCCCCACTCACCCTCCCCGCCCCCACTCACCCTCCAATCACCGTCCCCTGCTTCACTCAACCTCCCCGTCCCCTGCTCCCCTCCACCACTCCACTCCCCCACCCCACACCCTCTTTGCCTCTGGGTCCGAACCCTCCCTCCGCTAACACTTACTGTTGGGGAGGAGGGTCTGCCCCGCAGCCTGAACACAGTCGGGAAGACCAGGCAGGGCAGCTGGACAGCTGAGAGACTCGGGGGGCGTCTCCTCCTGGATCGGAATCAACAAATGCGTCTTTCCCACGGCCAACTACAGAAACACAGAGACAGGGCTGAGCAACGGAGAAACCGGGCACAGGAAGCTGGAAAATCAGGCAAATGAACTAAACCTTCCCCAGGGATTGCCCCCACACCCCTCACTGTAACACTCTGATATACCCCACACCCCTCACTGTAACACTCTGATATATCCCACACCCCTCACAGTAACACTCTGATATACCCCACACCCCTCACTGTAACACTCTGATATATCCCACACCCCTCATTGTAACACTCTGATATACCCCACACACATCACTGTAACACTCTGATATATCCCACACCGCTCACTGTAACACTCTGATATACCCCACACCCCCTCACTGTAACACTCTGATATATCCCACACCCCTCACTGTAACACTCTGATATATCCCACACCCCTCACTGTAACACTCTGATATACCCCACACCCCTCACTGTAACACACTGATATACCCCACACCCCTCACTGTAACACTCTGATATATCCCACATACCTCACTGTAACACTCTGATATATCCCACACACCTCACTGTAACACTCTGATATATCCCACACCCCTCACTGTAACACACTGATATACCCCACAACCCTCACTGTAACACTCTGTTATACCCCACACTCCTCACTGTAACACTCTGATATATCCCACATACCTCACTGTAACACTGATATATCCCACACCCCTCACTGTAACACTCTGATATATCCCACACCCCTCACTGTAACACTCTGATATACCCCACACTCCTCACTGTAACACTCTGATATATCCCACACCCCTCGCTGTAACACTCTGATATACCCCACACCTCTCACTGTAATACTCTGATATATCCCACACCCCTCACTGTAACACTGATATAACCCACACACCTCAGTGTAACACTCTGATAAATCCCACACCCCTCACTGTAACATTCTGATATACACCACACCCCTCACTGTAACACCCTGATATCTCCAACACACCTCACTGTAATACTCTGATATATCCCACACCCCTCACTGTAACACTGATATATCCCACACCACTCAATGTAACACTGATATATCCCACACCCCTCACTGTAACACTGATATATCCCACACCCCTCACTGTAACACTCTGATATACCCCACACCCCTCACTGTAACACACTGATATATCCCACACCCCTCACTGTAACACACTGATATATCCCACACCCCTCACTATAACACTCTCATATATCCCACACCCCTCACTGTAACACTCTGATATATCCCACACCCCTCACTGTAACACTCTGATATATCCCACACCCCTCACTGTAACACTCTGATATATCCCACACCCCTCACTGTAACACTCTGATATATCCCACACCCCTCACTGTAACACTCTGATATACCCCACACCCCTCACTGTAACACACTGATATATCCCACACCCCTCACTGTAACACACTGATATATCCCACACCCCTCACTGTAACTCTCTGATATATCCCACACCCCTCGCTGTAACACTCTGATATACCCCACACCCCTCACTGTAACACACTGATATATCCCACACCCCTCACTGTAACACACTGATATATCCCACACCCCTCACTGTAACTCTCTGATATATCCCACACCCCTTACTGTAACACTCTGATATATCCCACACCCCTCACTGTAACACTCTGATATATCCCACACACCTCACTGTAACACACTGATATATACCCACACCCCTCACTGTAGCACCCTGATATATCCCACACACCTCAATGTAACACTCTGATATATCCCACACCCCTCAGAGTAACACTCGGATATATCCCACGCCCCTAACTGTAACACTGATATATCCTACACCCCTCACTGTAACACTCTGATATATCCCACAACCCTCATTGTAACACTCCGATATACCCCACACCCTTCAGTGTAACACTCTGATATACCCCACAACCTTCAGTGCAACACTCTGATATATCCCACAGCCCTTACTGTAACACTCTGATATATCCCACACCCCTCACTATAACACTCTGATATATCTCACACCCCTCACTGTAACACACTGATATATCCCACACCCCTCACTGTAACACTCTGATATATCCCACACCCCTCACTGTAACACTCTGATATATCCCACACCCCTCACTGTAACACTGATATATCCCACACCACTCAATGTAACACTGATATATCCCACACCCCTCACTGTAACACTGATATATCCCACACCCCTCACTGTAACACTCTGATATACCCCACACCCCTCACTGTAACACACTGATATATCCCACACCCCTCACTGTAACACACTGATATATCCCACACCCCTCACTATAACACTCTCATATATCCCACACCCCTCACTGTAACACTCTGATATACCCCACACCCCTCACTGTAACACACTGATATATCCCACACCCCTCACTGTAACACACTGATATATCCCACACCCCTCACTGTAACTCTCTGATATATCCCACACCCCTCGCTGTAACACTCTGATATACCCCACACCCCTCACTGTAACACACTGATATATCCCACACCCCTCACTGTAACACACTGATATATCCCACACCCCTCACTGTAACTCTCTGATATATCCCACACCCCTTACTGTAACACTCTGATATATCCCACACCCCTCACTGTAACACTCTGATATATCCCACACACCTCACTGTAACACACTGATATATACCCACACCCCTCACTGTAGCACCCTGATATATCCCACACACCTCAATGTAACACTCTGATATATCCCACACCCCACAGAGTAACACTCGGATATATCCCACGCCCCTAACTGTAACACTGATATATCCTACACCCCTCACTGTAACACTCTGATATATCCCACAACCCTCATTGTAACACTCCGATATACCCCACACCCTTCAGTGTAACACTCTGATATACCCCACAACCTTCAGTGCAACATGCTGATATACCCCACAGCCCTTACTGTAACACTCTGATATATCCCACACCCCTCACTATAACACTCTGATATATCTCACACCCCTCACTGTAACACACTGATATATCCCACACCCCTCACTGTAACACTCTGATATATCCCACACCCCTCACTGTAACACTCTGATATATCTCACACCCCGCACTGTAACACTCTGATATGTCCCACACACTCACTGTAACACTCTGATATATGCCACACCCTCACTGTAACATTCTGATATATCCCACACCCCTCACTGTAACACTCTGACATATCCCACACCCCTCACCGTAAAACTCTGATATATCCCACACACTCACTGTAACACTCTGATATATGCCACACCCCTCACTGTAACACTCTGATATATCCCACACCCCTCACTGTAACACTGATATATCCCAAACCCCTCACTGGAACACTCTGATATATCCCACACCCTTCACTGTAACACTGTAATATGTCCCACACCCCTCACTGTAACACTTTGATATACCCCACACACCTCACTGAAACAATCTGTTATATCACACACCTCTCACTGTAACACTCTGATATATCCCACACCCCTCACTGTAACACTCTGATATATCTCACACCCCACACTGTAACACTCTGATATATCCGACACCCCTCACTGTAACACTCTGATATATCCCACACCCCTCACTGTAACACTGATATATCCCACACCCCTCACTGTAACACTCTGATATATCCCACACCCCTCACTGTAACACTGATATATCCCACACACATCACAGTAACACTCTGATATATCCCAAACCCCTCACTGTAACACTCTGATATATCACACACCCCTCACTGTAACACTCTGATATATCCCACACCCCTCAAAGTAACACTCTGATATATCCCACACCCCTCACTGTAACACTCTGATATATCCCACACCCTTCACTGTAACACTCTGATATATCCCACACCCCCCACTGTAACACTCTGATATATCCCACACCCCTCACTGTAACACTCTGATATACCCCACACGCTCACTGTAACACTCTGATATATCCCACACCCCTCACTGTAACACACTTATTTACCCCACACCCCTCACTGTAACACTCTGAAATATCCCACACCCCTCACTATAACACGGTGATATATCCCACACACCTCACTGTAACACTCTGATATATCGCACACCCCTCACTGTAACACTCTGATATATCCCACACCCCTCACTGTAACACTCTGATATACCCCACACCCTCACTGTAACACTCTGATATATCCCACACCCCTCACTGTAACACACTGATATACCCCACATCCCTCAATGTAACACTCTGATATATCCCACACCCCTCACTGTAACACTCTGATATATCCCAAAACCATCACTATAACACTCTGATATATCCCACACCCCTCACTGTAACAATCCGATATATCCCACACCCCTCACTGTAACACTGATATATCCCAGACCCCTCACTGTAACACTCTGATATATCCCACACCCCTCACTTTAACACTCTGATATATCCCACACCCCTCACTGTAACAGTGATATATCCCACACGCGTCACAGTAACACTCTGATATATCCCAAACCCCTCACTGTAACACTCTGATATATCACACATCCCTCACTGTAACACTCTGATATATCCCACACCCCTCAAAGTAACACTCTGATATATCCCACACCCCTCACTGTAACACTCTGATATATCCCACACCCTTCACTGTAACACTCTGATATATCCCACACCCTCCACTGTAACACTCTGATATATCCCACACCCCTCACTGTAACACTCTGATATACCCCACACGCTCACTGTAACACTCTGATATATCCCACACCCCTCACTGTAACACACTTATTTACCCCACACCCCTCACTGTAACACTCTGAAATATCCCACACCCCTCACTATAACACGGTGATATATCCCACACCCCTCAATGTAACACTCTGATATATCGCACACCCCTCACTGTAACACTCTGATATATCCCACACCCCTCACTGTAACACTCTGATATCCCCCACACCCTCACTGTAACACTCTGATATATCCCACACCCCTCACTGTAACACACTGATTTACCCCACATCCCTCACTGTAACACTCTGATATATCCCACACCCCTCACTGTAACACTCTGATATATCCCAAACCCCACACTATAACACTCTGATATATCCCACAACCCTCACTGTAACAATCCGATATATCCCACACCCCTCACAGTAACACTCTGATATATCCCACACCCCTCACTGCAACACTCTGATATATCCCACTCCCCTCAGTGTAACACTCTGATATATCCCACACCCCTCACTGTAACACACTGATATACCCCACACCCCTCACTGTAACACTCTGATATATCCCACACCCCTCATTGTGACACTCTGATATATCCCTCACCGCTTACTGTAACACTCTGATATATCCCACACCCCTCACTGTAATACTCTGATATACCCCACATCCCTCACTGTAACACTGATATATCCCACACCCCTCACTTTAACACTCTGATATATCCCACACCCCTCACTGTAACACTGTGATAGATCCCACACCCCTCACTGTAACACTCTGATATATCCCACACCCCTCACTGTAGCACTGATATATCCCACACCCCTCAATGTAACACACTGATATATCCCACACCCCTCACTGTAACACTCTGATATACCCCACACTCCTCACTGTAACACTCTGATATATCCCACACCCCTCACTGTAACAATCTGATATATCCCACACCCCTCACTGTAACACTCTGATATACACCACATCCCTTACTGTAACACTCTGATATATCCCACACCCCTCACTGTAACACTCAAGAATACACCACACCCCTCACTGTAACATACTGATATAACCCACACACCTCACTGTAACACTCTGATATACACCACATCCGTCACAGTAACACTCTGATATATCGCACACCCCTCACTGTAAAACACTGATATATCCCACACACCTCACTGCAACACACTGATATATCCCACACACCTCACTGTAACACTCTGATATACCTCACACACCTCACTGAAACACTCAGTTACATCCCACACCACTCACTGTAACACTCTGATATATCCCACACCCTTCACTGTAACACTCTGATATATCCCACACCTCTCACTGTAACACTCTGATATATCCCACACCCCTCACTGTATCACTCTGACATATCCCACACCCGTCACTGTAACACTCTGATATATCGCACACCCCTCACTGTAACACTCTGATATACCCCACACCCCTCACTGTAACACTCTGATACAACCCACACCCCTCACTGTAACACTCTGATATATCCCACACCTCTCACTGTAACACTCTGATATACACGACACCCTCACTGTAACACTCTGATATATCCCACACCCCTCACTGTTACACTCTGATATATCCCACAGCCCTCACTGTAACACTCTGATATATCCCACACCCCTCACTGTAACACTGATATATCCCACACCCCTCACTGTTACACTCTGATATATCCCACAGCCCTCACTGTAACACTCTGATATACCCCACACCACTCACTGTAACACTCTGATATATCCCACACCCATCACTGTAACACTGATATATCCCACACACCTCACTGTAACACTGATATATCCCACACCCCTCATTGTAACACTCTGATATATCCCACACCCCTCACTGTAACACTGATATATCACACATCACTCAACTGTAACACTCTGATATATCCCACACCCCTCACTGTAACACTCTGATATATCCCACACCCCCCACTGTAACACACTGATATATCCCACACCCCTCACTGTAACACTCTGATATATCCCACACACCTCACTGTAACACTCTGATATATCCCACAATCCTCACTGTAACACTCTGATATATCCCACACACCTCACTGTAACACTCTGATATATCCCACACCCCTCACTGTAACATGCTGATATATCCCACACCCCTCACTGTAACACACTGATATATCCCAGACCACTCACTGTAAAACTGATATATCCCACACCCCTCACTGTAACACTCTGATATACCCCACACCCCTCAGTGTAACACTCTGATATATCCCACAACCCTGACTGTAACACTGATATATCCCACACCCCTCACTGTAACACTCTGATATATCCCACAACCCCCTCTGTAACACTCTGATATATCCCACACCCCTCACTGTAACACTCTGATATACCCCACACCCCTCAGAGTAACACTCTGATATATCCCACACCCCTGACTGTAACACAGATATATCCTACACCCCTCACTGTAACACTCTGATATATACCACAACCCTCACTGTAACACTCCGATATACCCCACACCCTTCAGTGTAACACTCTGATATAACCCACAGCCCTTACTGTAACACTCTGATATATCCCACACCCCTTACTATAACACTCTGATATATCCCTCACCCCTCACTGTAACATTCTGATATACACCACACCCATCACTGTAACACCCTGATATCTCCAACACACCTCACTGTAATACTCTGATATATCCCACACCCCTCACTGTAACACTGATATATCCCACACCACTCACTGTAACACTGATATATCCCACACCCCTCACTGCAACACTGATATATCCCACACCCCTCACTGTAACACACTGATATATCCCACACCCCTCACTGTAACACACTGATATATCCCACACCCCTCACTATAACACTCTGATATATCCCACACCCCTCACTGTAACACTCTGATATACCCCACACCCCTCACTGTAACACACTGATATATCCCACACCCCTCACTGTAACACACTGATATATCCCACACCCCTCGCTGTAACTCTCTGATATATCCCACACCCCTCGCTGTAACACTCTGATATACCCCACACCCCTCACTGTAACACACTGATATATCCCACACCCCTCACTGTAACACACTGATATATCCCACACCCCTCACTGTAACTCTCTGATATATCCCACACCCCTTACTGTAACACTCTGATATATCCCACACCCCTCACTGTAACACTCTGATATATCCCACACACCTCACTGTAACACACTGATATATACCCACACCCCTCACTGTAGCACCCTGATATATCCCACACACCTCAATGTAACACTCTGATAAACCCCACACCCCTCAGTGTAACACTCTGATATATCCCACGCCCCTAACTGTAACACTGATATATCCTACACCCCTCACTGTAACACTCTGATATATCCCACAACCCTCATTGTAACACTCCGATATACCCCACACCCTTCAGTGTAACACTCTGATATATCCCACACCCTTCAGTGCAACACTCTGATATACCCCACAGCCCTTACTGTAACACTCTGATATATCCCACACCCCTCACTATAACACTCTGATATATCTCACACCCCTCACTGTAACACACTGATATATCCCACACCCCTCACTGTAACACTCTGATATATCTCACACCCCGCACTGTAACACTCTGATATATCCCACACACTCACTGTAACACTCTGATATATGCCACACCCTCACTGAAACACTCTGATATATCCCACACCCCTCACTGTAACACTCTGACATATCCCACACCCCTCACCGTAAAACTCTGATATATCCCACAGACTCACTGCAACACTCTGATATATGCCACACCCCTCACTGTAACACTCTGATATATCCCACACCCCTCACTGTAACACTGATATATCCCACACCCCTCACTGGAACACTCTGGTATATCCCACACCCTTCACTGTAACACTGTAATATGTCCCACACCCCTCACTGTAACACTTTGATATACCCCACACACCTCACTGAAACAATCTGTTATATCCCACACCTCTCACTGTAACACTCTGATATATCCCACACCCCTCACTGTAACACTCTGATATATCACACACCCCTCACTGTAACACTCTGATATATCCCACACCCCTCACTGTAACACTCTGATATATACCACACCCTTCACTGTAACACTCTGATATATCTCACACCCCTCACTGTAACACTCTGATATATCCGACACCCCTCACTGTAACACTCTGATATATCCCACACCCCTCACTGTAACACTGATATATCCCACACCCCTCACTGTAACACTCTGATATATCACACACCCCTCACTGTAACACTCTGATATATCCCACACCCCTCAAAGTAACACTCTGATATATCCCACACCCCTCACTGTAACACTCTGATATATCCCACACCCTTCACTGTAACACTCTGATATATCCCACACCCCCCACTGTAACACTCTGATATATCCCACACCCCTCACTGTAACACTCTGATATACCACACACGCTCACTGTAACACTCTGATATATCCCACACCCCTCAGTGTAACACACTTATTTACCCCACAGCCCTCACTGTAACACTCTGAAATATCCCACACCCCTCACTATATCACGGTGATATATCCCACACCCCTCACTGTAACACTCTGATATATCGCACACCCCTCACTGTAACACTCTGATATATCCCACACCCCTCACTGTAACACTCTGATATACCCCACACCCTCACTGTAACACTCTGATATATCCCACACCCCTCACTGTAACACACTGATATATCCCACACACCTCACTGTAATACTCTGATATACACCACATCCCTCACTGTAACACTGATATATCCCACACCCCTCACTTTAACACTCTGATATATCCCACACCCCTCACTGTAACACTGTGATAGATCCCACACCCCTCACTGTAACACTCTGATATATCCCACACCCCTCACTGTAGCACTGATATATCCCACACCCCTCACTGTAACACTCTGATATACCCCACACTCCTCACTGTAACACTCTGATATATCCCACACCCCTCACTGTAACAATCTGATATATCCCAAACCCCTCACTGTAACACTCTGATATACACCACATCCCTTACTGTAACACTCTGATATATCCCACACCCCTCACTGTAACACTTTAGAATACACCACACCCCTCACTGTAACACACTGATATAACCCACACCCCTCACTGTAACACTCTGATATACCCCACACCCCTCACTGTAACACTCTGATACACCCCACACCCCTCACAGTAACACTCTGATATATCCCACACCTCTCACTGTAACACTCTGATATACACAACACCCTCACTGTAACACACTGATATATCCCACACCCCTCACTTTTACACTCTGATATATCCCACATCCCTCACTGTAACGCTCTGATATATCCCACACCCCTCACTGTAACACTGATATATCCCACACCCCTCACTGTTACACTCTGATATATCCCACAGCCCTCACTGTAACACTCTGATATACCCCACACCACTCACTGTAACACTCTGATATATCCCACACCCCTCACTGTAACACTGATATATCCCACACACCTCACTGTAACACTGATATATCCCACACCCCTCACTGTAACACTCTGATATATCCCACACCCCTCACTGTAACACTGATATATCACACATCACTCAACTGTAACACTCTGATATATCCCACACCCCTCACTGTAACACTCTGATATATCCCACACACCTCACTGTAACACGCTGATATATCCCACACCCCTCACTGTAACACTCTGTTATATCCCACACCCCTCACTGTAACACTCTGATATATCCCACACCCCTCACTGTAACACTCTGATATATCCCACACACCTCACTGTAACACTCTGATATATCCCACACCCCTCACTGTAACATGCTGATATATCCCACACCCCTCACTGTAACACACTGATATATCCCAGACCACTCACTGTAAAACTGATATATCCCACACCCCTCACTGTAACACTCTGATATACCCCACACACCTCACTGTAACACTCTGATATATCCCACAACCCTGACTGTAACACTGATATATCCCACACCCCTCACTGTAACACTCTGATATATCCCTCAACCCCCTCTGTAACACTCTGATATATCCCACACCCCTCACTGTAACACGCTGATATACCCCACACCCCTCAGAGTAACACTCTGATATATCCCACACCCCTGACTGTAACACAGATATATCCTACACCCCTCACTGTAACACTCTGATATATCCCACAACCCTCTCTGTAACACTCCGATATACCCCACACCCTTCAATGTAACACTCTGATATACCCCACAGCCCTTACTGTAACACTCTGATATATCCCACACCCCTTACTATAACACTCTGATATATCTCACACCCCTCACTGTAACACACTGATATATACCAAAGCCCTCACTGTAACACTCTGATATACCCCACACCCCTCGCTGTAACACTCTGATATACCACACACCTCTCACTGTAACACTCTGATATATCCCACACCCCACACTGTAACACTCTGATATATCCCACACCTCTCACTGTCACATTCTGATATACACCACACCCCTCACTGTAACACCCTGATATCTCCAACACACCTCACTGTAATACTCTGATATATCCCACACCTCTCACTGTAACACTGATATATCCCACACCACTCACTGTAACACTGATATATCCCACACACCTCACTGTAACACTGATATATCCCACACCCCTCACTGTAACACACTGATATATCCCACACCCCTCACTGTAACACACTGATATATCCCACACCCCTCACTATAACACTCTGATATATCTCACACCCCTCACTGTAACACTCTGATATACCCCACACCCCTCACTGTAACACACTGATATATCCCACACCCCTCATGGTAACACACTGATATATCCAACACCCCTCACTGTAACACTCTGATATATCCCACACCCCTCGCTGTAACACTCTGATATACCCCACACCCCTCACTGTAACACAATGATATATCCCACACCCCTCACTGTAACACACTGATATATCCCACACACCTCACTGTAACTCTCTGATATATCCCACACCCCTTACTGTAACACTCTGATATATCCCACACCCCTCACTGTAACACTCTGATATATCCCACACACCTCACTGTAACACACTGATATATACCCACACCCCTCACTGTAGCACCCTGATATATCCCACACACCTCAATGTAACACTCTGATAAACCCCACACCCCTCAGTGTAACACTCTGATATATCCCACGCCCCTAACTGTAACACTGATATATCCTACACCCCTCACTGTAACACTCTGATATATCCCACAACCCTCATTGTAACATCCCATATACCAAACACCCTTCAGTGTAACACTCTGATATACCCCACACCCTTCAGTGCAACACTCTGATATACCCCACAGCCCTTACTGTAACACTCTGATATATCCCACACCCCTCACTATAACACTCTGATATATCTCACACCCCTCACTGTAAAACACTGATATATCCAACACCCCTCACTGTAACACTCTGATATATCTCACACCCCGCACTGTAACACTCTGATATATCCCACACACTCACTGTAACACTCTGATATATGCCACACCCTCACTGTAACACTCTGATATATCCCACACCCCTCACTGTAACACTCTGACATATCCCACACCCCTCACCGTATAACTCTGATATATCCCACACACTCACTGTAACACTCTGATATATGCCACACCCCTCACTGTAACACTCTTATATAATCCACACCCCTCACTGTAACACTGATATATCCCACACCCCTCACTGGAACACTCTGATATATCCCACACCCTTCACTGTAACACTGTAATATGTCCCACACCCCTCACTGTAACACTTTGATATACCCCACACACCTCACTGAAACAATCTGTTATATCCCACACCTCTCACTGTAACACTCTGATATATCCCACACCCCTCACTGTAAAACTCTGATATATCACACACCCCTCACTGTAACACTCTGATATATCCCACACCCCTCACTGTAACACTCTGATATATACCACACCCCTCACTGTAACACTCTGATATATCTCACACCCCTCACTGTAACACTCTGATATATCCGACAAGCCTCACTGTAACACTCTGATATATCCCACACCCCTCACTGTAATACTGATATATCCCACACCCCTCACTGTAAAACTCTGATATATCCCACACCCCTCACTGTAACACTCTGATATATCCCACACCCCTCACTGTAACACTCTGATATATCCCACACCCCTCACTGTAACACTCTGATATATCCCACACCCCTCACTGTAACACTCTGATATATCCCACACCCCTCACTGTAACACTGATATATCCCACACACATCACAGTAACACTCTGATATATCCCAAACCCCTCACTGTAACACTCTGATATATCACACACCCCTCACTGTAACACTCTGATATATCCCTCACCCCTCAAAGTAACACTCTGATATATCCCACACCCCTCACTGTAACACTCTGATATATCCCACACCCTTCACTGTAACACTCTGATATATCCCACACCCCCCACTGTAACACTCTGATATATCCCACACCCCTCACTGTAACACTCTGATATACCCCACACGCTCACTGTAACACTCTGATATATCCCACACCCCTCACTGTAACACACTTATTTACCCCACACCCCTCACTGTAACACTCTGAAATATCCCACACCCCTCACTATAACACGGTGATATATCCCACACCCCTCACTGTAACACTCTGATATATCGCACACCCCTCACTGTAACACTCTGATATATCCCACACCCCTCACTGTAACACTCTGATATACCCCACACCCTCACTGTAACACTCTGATATATCCCACACCCCTCACTGTAACACACTGATATACCCCACATCCCTCACTGTAACAATCTGATATATCCCACACCCCTCACTGTAACACTCTGATATATCCCAAACCCCTCACTATAACACTCTGATATATCCCACACCCCTCACTGTAACAATCCGATATATCCCACACCACTCACTGTAACACTCTGATATATCCCACACCCCTCACTGCAACACTCTGATATTTCCCACACCTCTCAGTGTAACACTCTGATATATCCCACACCCCTCACTGTAACACACTGATATACCCCACACCCCTCACTGTAACACTCTGATATATCCCACACCCCTCACTGTAACACTCTGATATATCCCTCACCGCTCACTGTAACACTCTGATATATCCCACACCCCTCACTGTAATACTCTGATATACCCCACATCCCTCACTGTAACACTGATATAGCCCACACCCCTCACTTTAACACACTGATATATCCCACACCCCTCACTGTAACACTGTGATAGATCCCACACCCCTCACTGTAACACTCTGATATATCCCACACCCCTCACTGTAGCACTGATATATCCCACACCCCTCACTGTAACACACTGATATATCCCACACACCTCACTGTAACACGCTGATATACCCCACACTCCTCACTGTAACACTCTGATATATACCACACCCCTCACTGTAACAATCTGATATATCCCACACCCCTCACTGTAACACTCTGATATACACCACATCCCTTACTGTAACACTCGGATATATCCCACACCCCTCACTGTAACAATCTAGAATACACCACACCCCTCACTGTAACACACTGATATAACCCACACACCTCACTGTAACAATCCGATATATCCCACACCCCTCACTGTAACACTCTGATATATCCCACACCCCTCACTGCAACACTCTGATATATCCCACACCCCTCAGTGTAACACTCTGATATATCCCACACCCCTCACTGTAACACACTGATATACCCCACACCCCTCACTGTAACACTCTGATATATCCCTCACCGCTCACTGTAACACTCTGATATATCCCACACCCCTCACTGTAATACTCTGATATACCCCACATCCCTCACTGTAACACTGATATATCCCACACCCCTCACTTTAACACTCTGATATATCCCACACCCCTCACTGTAACACTGTGATAGATCCCACACCCCTCACTGTAACACTCTGATATATCCCACACCCCTCACTGTAGCACTGATATATCCCACACCCCTCACTGTAACACACTGATATATCCCACACCCCTCACTGTAACACTCTGATATACCCCACACTCCTCATTGTAACACTCTGATATATCCCACACCCCTCACTGTAACAATCTGATATATCCCACACCCCTCACTGTAACACTCTGATATACACCACATCCCTTACAGTAACACTCTCATATATCCAACACCCCTCTTTGTAACACTCTAGAATACACCACACCACTCACTGTAACACACTGATATAACCCACACCCCTCACTGTAACACTCTGATATACACCACACCCCTCACTGTAACACTCTGATACACCCCACACCCCTCACTGTAACACTCTGATATATCCCACACCTCTCACTGTAACACTCTGATATACACGACACCCTCACTGTAACACTCTGATATAGTCCACACCCCTCACTGTTACACTCTGATATATCCCACAGCCCTCACTGTAACACTCTGATATATCCACACCCCTCACTGTAACACTGATATATCCCACACCCCTCACTGTTACACTCTGATATATCCCACAGCCCTCACTGTAACACTCTGATATACCCCACACCACTCACTGTAACACTCTGATATATCCCACACCCCTCACTGTAACACTGATATATCCCACACACCTCACTGTAACACTGATATATCCCACACCCCTCACTGTAACACTGATATATCCCACACACCTCACTGTAACACTGATATATCACACATCACTCAACTGTAACACTCTGATATATCCCACACCCCTCACTGTAACACTCTGATATATCCCACACCCCTCACTGTAACACACTGATATATCCCACAGCCCTCACTGTAACACTCTGATATATCCCACACCCCTCACTGTAACACTCTGATATATCCCACACCCCTCACTGTAACACTCTGATATACCCCACACCACTCACTGTAACACACTGATATATCCCACACCCCTCACTGTAACACTCTGATATATCCCACACCCCTCACTGTAACATGCTGATATATCCCACACCTCTCACTGTAACACACTGATATATCCCAGACCACTCACTGTAAAACTGATATATCCCACACCCCTCAGTGTAACACTCTGATATATCCCACAACCCTGACTGTAACACTGATATATCCCACACCCCTCACTGTAACACTCTGATATATCCCACAACCCCCTCTGTAACACTCTGATATATCCCACACCCCTCACTGTAACACTCTGATATACCCCACACCCCTCAGAGTAACACTCTGATATATCCCACACCCCTGACTGTAACACAGATATATCCTACACCCCTCACTGTAACACTCTGATATATCCCACAACCCTCACTGTAACACTCCGATATACCCCACACCCTTCAGTGTAACACTCTGATATACCCCACAGCCCTTACTGTAACACTCTGATATATCCCACACCCCTTACTATAACACTCTGATATATCTCACACCCCTCACTGTAACACACTGATATATACCACAGCCCTCACTGTAACACTCTGATATACCCCACACCCCTCGCTGTAACACTCTGATATACCCCACACCACTCACTGTAACACTCTGATATATCCCACACCCCTCACTGTAACACTCTGATATATCCCACACCCCTCACTGTAACATTCTGATATACACCACATCCATCACTGTAACACCCTGATATCTCCAACACACCTCACTGTAATACTCTGATATATCCCACACCCCTCACTGTAAGACTGATATATCCCACACCACTCACTGTAACACTGATATATCCCACACCCCTCACTGTAACACTGATATATCCCACACCCCTCACTGTAACACACTGATATATCCCACACCCCTCACTGTAACACACTGATATATCCCACACCCCTCACTATAACACTCTGATATATCCCACACCCCTCACTGTAACACTCTGATATACCCCACACCCCTCACTGTAACACACTGATATATCCGACACCCCACACTGTAACACACTGATATATCCCACACCCCTCGCTGTAACTCTCTGATATATCCTACACCCCTCACTGTAACACTCTGATATATCCCACAACCCTCATTGTAACACTCCGATATACCCCACACCCTTCAGTGTAACACTCTGATATACCCCACACCCTTCAGTGCAACACTCTGATATACCCCACAGACCTTACTGTAACACTCTGATATATCCCACACACCTCACTATAACACTCTGATATATCTCACACCCCTCACTGTAACACACTGATATATCCCACACCCCTCACTGTAACACTTAGATATATCTCACACCCCGCACTGTAACACTCTGATATATCCCACACACTCACTGTAACACTCTGATATATGCCACACCCTCACTGTAACACTCTGATATATCCCACACCCCTCACCGTAAAACTCTGATATATCCCACACACTCACTGCAACACTCTGATATATGTCACACCCCTCACTGTAACACTCTGACATATCCCACACCCCTCACCGTAAAACTCTGATATATCCCACACACTCACTGCAACACTCTGTTATATCCCACACCCTTCACTGTAACACTGTAATATGTCCCACACCCCTCACTGTAACACTTTGATATACCCCACACACCTCACTGAAACAATCTGTTATATCCCACACCTCTCACTGTAACACTCTGATATATCCCACACCCCTCACTGTAACACTCTGATATATACCACACCCCTCACTGTAACACTCTGATATATCTCACACCCCTCACTGTAACACTCTGATATATCCGACACCCCTCACTGTAACACTCTGATATATCCCACACCCCTCATTGTAACACTGATATATCCCACACCCCTCACTGTAACACTCTGATATATCACACACCCCTCACTGTAACACTCTGATATATGCCACACCCCTCAAATTAACACTCTGATATATCCCACACCCCTCACTGTAACACTCTGATATATCCCACACCCTTCACTGTAACACTCTGATATATACCACACCCCCCACTGTAACACTCTGATATATCCCACACCCCTCACTGTAACACTCTGATATACCACACATGCTCACTGTAACACTCTGATATATCCCACACCCCTCACTGTAACACACTTATTTACCCCACACCCCTCACTGTAACACTCTGAAATATCCCACACCCCTCACTATAACACGATGATATATCCCACACCCCTCACTGTAACACTCTGATATACACCACATCCCTTACTGTAACACTCTGATATATCCCACACCCCTCACTGTAACACTTTAGAATACACCACACCCCTCACTGTAACACACTGATATAACCCACACCCCTCACTGTAACACTCTGATATACCCCACACCCCTCACTGTAACACTCTGATACACCCCACACCCCTCACAGTAACACTCTGATATATCCCACACCTCTCACTGTAACACTCTGATATACACAACACCCTCACTGTAACACACTGATATATCCCACACCCCTCACTTTTACACTCTGATATATCCCACATCCCTCACTGTAACGCTCTGATATATCCCACACCCCTCACTGTAACACTGATATATCCCACACCCCTCACTGTTACACTCTGATATATCCCACAGCCCTCACTGTAACACTCTGATATACCCCACACCACTCACTGTAACACTCTGATATATCCCACACCCCTCACTGTAACACTGATATATCCCACACACCTCACTGTAACACTGATATATCCCACACCCCTCACTGTAACACTCTGATATATCCCACACCCCTCACTGTAACACTGATATATCACACATCACTCAACTGTAACACTCTGATATATCCCACACCCCTCACTGTAACACTCTGATATATCCCACACACCTCACTGTAACACGCTGATATATCCCACACCCCTCACTGTAACACTCTGTTATATCCCACACCCCTCACTGTAACACTCTGATATATCCCACACCCCTCACTGTAACACTCTGATATATCCCACACACCTCACTGTAACACTCTGATATATCCCACACCCCTCACTGTAACATGCTGATATATCCCACACCCCTCACTGTAACACACTGATATATCCCAGACCACTCACTGTAAAACTGATATATCCCACACCCCTCACTGTAACACTCTGATATACCCCACACACCTCACTGTAACACTCTGATATATCCCACAACCCTGACTGTAACACTGATATATCCCACACCCCTCACTGTAACACTCTGATATATCCCTCAACCCCCTCTGTAACACTCTGATATATCCCACACCCCTCACTGTAACACGCTGATATACCCCACACCCCTCAGAGTAACACTCTGATATATCCCACACCCCTGACTGTAACACAGATATATCCTACACCCCTCACTGTAACACTCTGATATATCCCACAACCCTCTCTGTAACACTCCGATATACCCCACACCCTTCAATGTAACACTCTGATATACCCCACAGCCCTTACTGTAACACTCTGATATATCCCACACCCCTTACTATAACACTCTGATATATCTCACACCCCTCACTGTAACACACTGATATATACCAAAGCCCTCACTGTAACACTCTGATATACCCCACACCCCTCGCTGTAACACTCTGATATACCACACACCTCTCACTGTAACACTCTGATATATCCCACACCCCACACTGTAACACTCTGATATATCCCACACCTCTCACTGTAACATTCTGATATACACCACACCCCTCACTGTAACACCCTGATATCTCCAACACACCTCACTGTAATACTCTGATATATCCCACACCTCTCACTGTAACACTGATATATCCCACACCACTCACTGTAACACTGATATATCCCACACCCCTCACTGTAACACTGATATATCCCACACCCCTCACTGTAACACACTGATATATCCCACACCCCTCACTGTAACACACTGATATATCCCACACCCCTCACTATAACACTCTGATATATCTCACACCCCTCACTGTAACACTCTGATATACCCCACACCCCTCACTGTAACACACTGATATATCCCACACCCCTCATGGTAACACACTGATATATCCAACACCCCTCACTGTAACACTCTGATATATCCCACACCCCTCGCTGTAACACTCTGATATACCCCACACCCCTCACTGTAACACAATGATATATCCCACACCGCTCACTGTAACACTGATATATCCCACACCCCTCACTGTTACACTCTGATATATCCCACAGCCCTCACTGTAACACTCTGATATACCCCACACCACTCACTGTAACACTCTGATATATCCCACACCCCTCACTGTAACACTGATATATCCCACACACCTCACTGTAACACTGATATATCCCACACCCCTCACTGTAACACTGATATATCCCACACACCTCACTGTAACACTGATATATCACACATCACTCAACTGTAACACTCTGATATATCCCACACCCCTCACTGTAACACTCTGATATATCCCACACCCCTCACTGTAACACACTGATATATCCCACAGCCCTCACTGTAACACTCTGATATATCCCACACCCCTCACTGTAACACTCTGATATATCCCACACCCCTCACTGTAACACTCTGATATACCCCACACCACTCACTGTAACACACTGATATATCCCACACCCCTCACTGTAACACTCTGATATATCCCACACCCCTCACTGTAACATGCTGATATATCCCACACCTCTCACTGTAACACACTGATATATCCCAGACCACTCACTGTAAAACTGATATATCCCACACCCCTCAGTGTAACACTCTGATATATCCCACAACCCTGACTGTAACACTGATATATCCCACACCCCTCACTGTAACACTCTGATATATCCCACAACCCCCTCTGTAACACTCTGATATATCCCACACCCCTCACTGTAACACTCTGATATACCCCACACCCCTCAGAGTAACACTCTGATATATCCCACACCCCTGACTGTAACACAGATATATCCTACACCCCTCACTGTAACACTCTGATATATCCCACAACCCTCACTGTAACACTCCGATATACCCCACACCCTTCAGTGTAACACTCTGATATACCCCACAGCCCTTACTGTAACACTCTGATATATCCCACACCCCTTACTATAACACTCTGATATATCTCACACCCCTCACTGTAACACACTGATATATACCACAGCCCTCACTGTAACACTCTGATATACCCCACACCCCTCGCTGTAACACTCTGATATACCCCACACCACTCACTGTAACACTCTGATATATCCCACACCCCTCACTGTAACACTCTGATATATCCCACACCCCTCACTGTAACATTCTGATATACACCACATCCATCACTGTAACACCCTGATATCTCCAACACACCTCACTGTAATACTCTGATATATCCCACACCCCTCACTGTAAGACTGATATATCCCACACCACTCACTGTAACACTGATATATCCCACACCCCTCACTGTAACACTGATATATCCCACACCCCTCACTGTAACACACTGATATATCCCACACCCCTCACTGTAACACACTGATATATCCCACACCCCTCACTATAACACTCTGATATATCCCACACCCCTCACTGTAACACTCTGATATACCCCACACCCCTCACTGTAACACACTGATATATCCGACACCCCACACTGTAACACACTGATATATCCCACACCCCTCGCTGTAACTCTCTGATATATCCTACACCCCTCACTGTAACACTCTGATATATCCCACAACCCTCATTGTAACACTCCGATATACCCCACACCCTTCAGTGTAACACTCTGATATACCCCACACCCTTCAGTGCAACACTCTGATATACCCCACAGACCTTACTGTAACACTCTGATATATCCCACACACCTCACTATAACACTCTGATATATCTCACACCCCTCACTGTAACACACTGATATATCCCACACCCCTCACTGTAACACTTAGATATATCTCACACCCCGCACTGTAACACTCTGATATATCCCACACACTCACTGTAACACTCTGATATATGCCACACCCTCACTGTAACACTCTGATATATCCCACACCCCTCACCGTAAAACTCTGATATATCCCACACACTCACTGCAACACTCTGATATATGTCACACCCCTCACTGTAACACTCTGACATATCCCACACCCCTCACCGTAAAACTCTGATATATCCCACACACTCACTGCAACACTCTGTTATATCCCACACCCTTCACTGTAACACTGTAATATGTCCCACACCCCTCACTGTAACACTTTGATATACCCCACACACCTCACTGAAACAATCTGTTATATCCCACACCTCTCACTGTAACACTCTGATATATCCCACACCCCTCACTGTAACACTCTGATATATACCACACCCCTCACTGTAACACTCTGATATATCTCACACCCCTCACTGTAACACTCTGATATATCCGACACCCCTCACTGTAACACTCTGATATATCCCACACCCCTCATTGTAACACTGATATATCCCACACCCCTCACTGTAACACTCTGATATATCACACACCCCTCACTGTAACACTCTGATATATGCCACACCCCTCAAATTAACACTCTGATATATCCCACACCCCTCACTGTAACACTCTGATATATCCCACACCCTTCACTGTAACACTCTGATATATACCACACCCCCCACTGTAACACTCTGATATATCCCACACCCCTCACTGTAACACTCTGATATACCACACATGCTCACTGTAACACTCTGATATATCCCACACCCCTCACTGTAACACACTTATTTACCCCACACCCCTCACTGTAACACTCTGAAATATCCCACACCCCTCACTATAACACGATGATATATCCCACACCCCTCACTGTAACACTCTGATATACACCACATCCCTTACTGTAACACTCTGATATATCCCACACCCCTCACTGTAACACTTTAGAATACACCACACCCCTCACTGTAACACACTGATATAACCCACACCCCTCACTGTAACACTCTGATATACCCCACACCCCTCACTGTAACACTCTGATACACCCCACACCCCTCACAGTAACACTCTGATATATCCCACACCTCTCACTGTAACACTCTGATATACACAACACCCTCACTGTAACACACTGATATATCCCACACCCCTCACTTTTACACTCTGATATATCCCACATCCCTCACTGTAACGCTCTGATATATCCCACACCCCTCACTGTAACACTGATATATCCCACACCCCTCACTGTTACACTCTGATATATCCCACAGCCCTCACTGTAACACTCTGATATACCCCACACCACTCACTGTAACACTCTGATATATCCCACACCCCTCACTGTAACACTGATATATCCCACACACCTCACTGTAACACTGATATATCCCACACCCCTCACTGTAACACTCTGATATATCCCACACCCCTCACTGTAACACTGATATATCACACATCACTCAACTGTAACACTCTGATATATCCCACACCCCTCACTGTAACACTCTGATATATCCCACACACCTCACTGTAACACGCTGATATATCCCACACCCCTCACTGTAACACTCTGTTATATCCCACACCCCTCACTGTAACACTCTGATATATCCCACACCCCTCACTGTAACACTCTGATATATCCCACACACCTCACTGTAACACTCTGATATATCCCACACCCCTCACTGTAACATGCTGATATATCCCACACCCCTCACTGTAACACACTGATATATCCCAGACCACTCACTGTAAAACTGATATATCCCACACCCCTCACTGTAACACTCTGATATACCCCACACACCTCACTGTAACACTCTGATATATCCCACAACCCTGACTGTAACACTGATATATCCCACACCCCTCACTGTAACACTCTGATATATCCCTCAACCCCCTCTGTAACACTCTGATATATCCCACACCCCTCACTGTAACACGCTGATATACCCCACACCCCTCAGAGTAACACTCTGATATATCCCACACCCCTGACTGTAACACAGATATATCCTACACCCCTCACTGTAACACTCTGATATATCCCACAACCCTCTCTGTAACACTCCGATATACCCCACACCCTTCAATGTAACACTCTGATATACCCCACAGCCCTTACTGTAACACTCTGATATATCCCACACCCCTTACTATAACACTCTGA
Organism: Isurus oxyrinchus; assembly: GCA_026770705.1. Classification (NCBI taxonomy): domain Eukaryota; kingdom Metazoa; phylum Chordata; class Chondrichthyes; order Lamniformes; family Lamnidae; genus Isurus; species Isurus oxyrinchus. The sequence continues at coordinate 28,409 of JANJGN010001363.1, forward strand.
TATATCTCACACCCCTCACTGTAACACACTGATATATACCAAAGCCCTCACTGTAACACTCTGATATACCCCACACCCCTCGCTGTAACACTCTGATATACCACACACCTCTCACTGTAACACTCTGATATATCCCACACCCCACACTGTAACACTCTGATATATCCCACACCTCTCACTGTAACATTCTGATATACACCACACCCCTCACTGTAACACCCTGATATCTCCAACACACCTCACTGTAATACTCTGATATATCCCACACCTCTCACTGTAACACTGATATATCCCACACCACTCACTGTAACACTGATATATCCCACACCCCTCACTGTAACACTGATATATCCCACACCCCTCACTGTAACACACTGATATATCCCACACCCCTCACTGTAACACACTGATATATCCCACACCCCTCACTATAACACTCTGATATATCTCACACCCCTCACTGTAACACTCTGATATACCCCACACCCCTCACTGTAACACACTGATATATCCCACACCCCTCATGGTAACACACTGATATATCCAACACCCCTCACTGTAACACTCTGATATATCCCACACCCCTCGCTGTAACACTCTGATATACCCCACACCCCTCACTGTAACACAATGATATATCCCACACCGCTCACTGTAACACACTGATATATCCCACACACCTCACTGTAACTCTCTGATATATCCCACACCCCTTACTGTAACACTCTGATATATCCCACACCCCTCACTGTAACACTCTGATATATCCCACACACCTCACTGTAACACACTGATATATACCCACACCCCTCACTGTAGCACCCTGATATATCCCACACACCTCAATGTAACACTCTGATAAACCCCACACCCCTCAGTGTAACACTCTGATATATCCCACGCCCCTAACTGTAACACTGATATATCCTACACCCCTCACTGTAACACTCTGATATATCCCACAACCCTCATTGTAACATCCCATATACCCCACACCCTTCAGTGTAACACTCTGATATACGCCACACCCTTCAGTGCAACACTCTGATATACCCCACAGCCCTTACTGTAACACTCTGATATATCCCACACCCCTCACTATAACACTCTGATATATCTCACACCCCTCACTGTAAAACACTGATATATCCAACACCCCTCACTGTAACACTCTGATATATCTCACACCCCGCACTGTAACACTCTGATATATCCCACACACTCACTGTAACACTCTGATATATGCCACACCCTCACTGTAACACTCTGATATATCCCACACCCCTCACTGTAACACTCTGACATATCCCACACCCCTCACCGTATAACTCTGATATATCCCACACACTCACTGTAACACTCTGATATATGCCACACCCCTCACTGTAACACTCTTATATAATCCACACCCCTCACTGTAACACTGATATATCCCACACCCCTCACTGGAACACTCTGATATATCCCACACCCTTCACTGTAACACTGTAATATGTCCCACACCCCTCACTGTAACACTTTGATATACCCCACACACCTCACTGAAACAATCTGTTATATCCCACACCTCTCACTGTAACACTCTGATATATCCCACACCCCTCACTGTAAAACTCTGATATATCACACACCCCTCACTGTAACACTCTGATATATCCCACACCCCTCACTGTAACACTCTGATATATACCACACCCCTCACTGTAACACTCTGATATATCTCACACCCCTCACTGTAACACTCTGATATATCCGACAAGCCTCACTGTAACACTCTGATATATCCCACACCCCTCACTGTAATACTGATATATCCCACACCTTTCACTGTAAAACTCTGATATATCCCACACCCCTCACTGTAACACTCTGATATATCCCACACCCCTCACTGTAACACTCTGATATATCCCACACCCCTCACTGTAACACTCTGATATATCCCACACCCCTCACTGTAACACTCTGATATATCCCACACCCCTCACTGTAACACTGATATATCCCACACACATCACAGTAACACTCTGATATATCCCAAACCCCTCACTGTAACACTCTGATATATCACACACCCCTCACTGTAACACTCTGATATATCCCTCACCCCTCAAAGTAACACTCTGATATATCCCACACCCCTCACTGTAACACTCTGATATATCCCACACCCTTCACTGTAACACTCTGATATATCCCACACCCCCCACTGTAACACTCTGATATATCCCACACCCCTCACTGTAACACTCTGATATACCCCACACGCTCACTGTAACACTCTGATATATCCCACACCCCTCACTGTAACACACTTATTTACCCCACACCCCTCACTGTAACACTCTGAAATATCCCACACCCCTCACTATAACACGGTGATATATCCCACACCCCTCACTGTAACACTCTGATATATCGCACACCCCTCACTGTAACACTCTGATATATCCCACACCCCTCACTGTAACACTCTGATATACCCCACACCCTCACTGTAACACTCTGATATATCCCACACCCCTCACTGTAACACACTGATATACCCCACATCCCTCACTGTAACAATCTGATATATCCCACACCCCTCACTGTAACACTCTGATATATCCCAAACCCCTCACTATAACACTCTGATATATCCCACACCCCTCACTGTAACAATCCGATATATCCCACACCACTCACTGTAACACTCTGATATATCCCACACCCCTCACTGCAACACTCTGATATTTCCCACACCTCTCAGTGTAACACTCTGATATATCCCACACCCCTCACTGTAACACACTGATATACCCCACACCCCTCACTGTAACACTCTGATATATCCCACACCCCTCACTGTAACACTCTGATATATCCCTCACCGCTCACTGTAACACTCTGATATATCCCACACCCCTCACTGTAATACTCTGATATACCCCACATCCCTCACTGTAACACTGATATAGCCCACACCCCTCACTTTAACACACTGATATATCCCACACCCCTCACTGTAACACTGTGATAGATCCCACACCCCTCACTGTAACACTCTGATATATCCCACACCCCTCACTGTAGCACTGATATATCCCACACCCCTCACTGTAACACACTGATATATCCCACACACCTCACTGTAACACGCTGATATACCCCACACTCCTCACTGTAACACTCTGATATATACCACACCCCTCACTGTAACAATCTGATATATCCCACACCCCTCACTGTAACACTCTGATATACACCACATCCCTTACTGTAACACTCGGATATATCCCACACCCCTCACTGTAACAATCTAGAATACACCACACCCCTCACTGTAACACACTGATATAACCCACACACCTCACTGTAACAATCCGATATATCCCACACCCCTCACTGTAACACTCTGATATATCCCACACCCCTCACTGCAACACTCTGATATATCCCACACCCCTCAGTGTAACACTCTGATATATCCCACACCCCTCACTGTAACACACTGATATACCCCACACCCCTCACTGTAACACTCTGATATATCCCTCACCGCTCACTGTAACACTCTGATATATCCCACACCCCTCACTGTAATACTCTGATATACCCCACATCCCTCACTGTAACACTGATATATCCCACACCCCTCACTTTAACACTCTGATATATCCCACACCCCTCACTGTAACACTGTGATAGATCCCACACCCCTCACTGTAACACTCTGATATATCCCACACCCCTCACTGTAGCACTGATATATCCCACACCCCTCACTGTAACACACTGATATATCCCACACCCCTCACTGTAACACTCTGATATACCCCACACTCCTCATTGTAACACTCTGATATATCCCACACCCCTCACTGTAACAATCTGATATATCCCACACCCCTCACTGTAACACTCTGATATACACCACATCCCTTACAGTAACACTCTCATATATCCAACACCCCTCTTTGTAACACTCTAGAATACACCACACCACTCACTGTAACACACTGATATAACCCACACCCCTCACTGTAACACTCTGATATACACCACACCCCTCACTGTAACACTCTGATACACCCCACACCCCTCACTGTAACACTCTGATATATCCCACACCTCTCACTGTAACACTCTGATATACACGACACCCTCACTGTAACACTCTGATATAGTCCACACCCCTCACTGTTACACTCTGATATATCCCACAGCCCTCACTGTAACACTCTGATATATCCACACCCCTCACTGTAACACTGATATATCCCACACCCCTCACTGTTACACTCTGATATATCCCACAGCCCTCACTGTAACACTCTGATATACCCCACACCACTCACTGTAACACTCTGATATATCCCACACCCCTCACTGTAACACTGATATATCCCACACACCTCACTGTAACACTGATATATCCCACACCCCTCACTGTAACACTGATATATCCCACACACCTCACTGTAACACTGATATATCACACATCACTCAACTGTAACACTCTGATATATCCCACACCCCTCACTGTAACACTCTGATATATCCCACACCCCTCACTGTAACACACTGATATATCCCACAGCCCTCACTGTAACACTCTGATATATCCCACACCCCTCACTGTAACACTCTGATATATCCCACACCCCTCACTGTAACACTCTGATATACCCCACACCACTCACTGTAACACACTGATATATCCCACACCCCTCACTGTAACACTCTGATATATCCCACACCCCTCACTGTAACATGCTGATATATCCCACACCTCTCACTGTAACACACTGATATATCCCAGACCACTCACTGTAAAACTGATATATCCCACACCCCTCAGTGTAACACTCTGATATATCCCACAACCCTGACTGTAACACTGATATATCCCACACCCCTCACTGTAACACTCTGATATATCCCACAACCCCCTCTGTAACACTCTGATATATCCCACACCCCTCACTGTAACACTCTGATATACCCCACACCCCTCAGAGTAACACTCTGATATATCCCACACCCCTGACTGTAACACAGATATATCCTACACCCCTCACTGTAACACTCTGATATATCCCACAACCCTCACTGTAACACTCCGATATACCCCACACCCTTCAGTGTAACACTCTGATATACCCCACAGCCCTTACTGTAACACTCTGATATATCCCACACCCCTTACTATAACACTCTGATATATCTCACACCCCTCACTGTAACACACTGATATATACCACAGCCCTCACTGTAACACTCTGATATACCCCACACCCCTCGCTGTAACACTCTGATATACCCCACACCACTCACTGTAACACTCTGATATATCCCACACCCCTCACTGTAACACTCTGATATATCCCACACCCCTCACTGTAACATTCTGATATACACCACATCCATCACTGTAACACCCTGATATCTCCAACACACCTCACTGTAATACTCTGATATATCCCACACCCCTCACTGTAAGACTGATATATCCCACACCACTCACTGTAACACTGATATATCCCACACCCCTCACTGTAACACTGATATATCCCACACCCCTCACTGTAACACACTGATATATCCCACACCCCTCACTGTAACACACTGATATATCCCACACCCCTCACTATAACACTCTGATATATCCCACACCCCTCACTGTAACACTCTGATATACCCCACACCCCTCACTGTAACACACTGATATATCCGACACCCCACACTGTAACACACTGATATATCCCACACCCCTCGCTGTAACTCTCTGATATATCCTACACCCCTCACTGTAACACTCTGATATATCCCACAACCCTCATTGTAACACTCCGATATACCCCACACCCTTCAGTGTAACACTCTGATATACCCCACACCCTTCAGTGCAACACTCTGATATACCCCACAGACCTTACTGTAACACTCTGATATATCCCACACACCTCACTATAACACTCTGATATATCTCACACCCCTCACTGTAACACACTGATATATCCCACACCCCTCACTGTAACACTTAGATATATCTCACACCCCGCACTGTAACACTCTGATATATCCCACACACTCACTGTAACACTCTGATATATGCCACACCCTCACTGTAACACTCTGATATATCCCACACCCCTCACCGTAAAACTCTGATATATCCCACACACTCACTGCAACACTCTGATATATGTCACACCCCTCACTGTAACACTCTGACATATCCCACACCCCTCACCGTAAAACTCTGATATATCCCACACACTCACTGCAACACTCTGTTATATCCCACACCCTTCACTGTAACACTGTAATATGTCCCACACCCCTCACTGTAACACTTTGATATACCCCACACACCTCACTGAAACAATCTGTTATATCCCACACCTCTCACTGTAACACTCTGATATATCCCACACCCCTCACTGTAACACTCTGATATATACCACACCCCTCACTGTAACACTCTGATATATCTCACACCCCTCACTGTAACACTCTGATATATCCGACACCCCTCACTGTAACACTCTGATATATCCCACACCCCTCATTGTAACACTGATATATCCCACACCCCTCACTGTAACACTCTGATATATCACACACCCCTCACTGTAACACTCTGATATATGCCACACCCCTCAAATTAACACTCTGATATATCCCACACCCCTCACTGTAACACTCTGATATATCCCACACCCTTCACTGTAACACTCTGATATATACCACACCCCCCACTGTAACACTCTGATATATCCCACACCCCTCACTGTAACACTCTGATATACCACACACGCTCACTGTAACACTCTGATATATCCCACACCCCTCACTGTAACACACTTATTTACCCCACACCCCTCACTGTAACACTCTGAAATATCCCACACCCCTCACTATAACACGATGATATATCCCACACCCCTCACTGTAACACTCTGATATATCGCACACGACTCACTGTAACACTCTGATATATCACACACCCCTCACTGTAAGACTCTGATATACCCCACACCCTCACTGTAACACTCTGATATATCCCACACCCCTCACTGTAACACACTGATATACCCCACATCCCTCACTGTAACACTCTGATATATCCCACACCCCTCACTGTAACACTCTGATATATCCCAAACCCCTCACTATAACACTCTGATATATCCCATACCCCTCACTGTAACAATCCGATATATCCCACACCACTCACAGTAACACTCTGATATATCCCACACCCCTCACTGCAACACTCTGATATATCCCACACCCCTCAGTGTAACACTCTGATATATCCCACACCCCTCACTGTAACACACTGATATACCCCACACCCCTCACTGTAACACTCTGATATATCCCACACCCCTCACTGTAACACTCTGATATATCCCTCACCGCTCACTGTAACACTCTGATATATCCCACACCCCTCACTGTAATACTCTGATATACCCCACATCCCTCACTGTAACACTGATATATCCCACACCCCTCACTTTAACACTCTGATATATCCCACACCCCTCACTGTAACACTGTGATAGATCCCACACCCCTCACTGTAACACTCTGATATATCCCACACCCCTCACTGTAGCACTGATATATCCCACACCCCTCACTGTAACACACTGATATATCCCACACCCCTCACTGTAACACTCTGATATATCCCACACCCCTCACTGTAACAATCTGATATATCCCACACCCCTCACTGTAACACTCTGTTATACACGACATCCCTTACTGTAACACTCTGATATATCCCACACCCCTCACTGTAACACTTTAGAATACACCACACCCCTCACTGTAACACTCTGATACACCCCACACCCCTCACTGTAACACTCTGATATATCCCACACCTCTCACTGTAACACTCTGATATACCCCACACCCCTCACTGTTACAATCTGATATATCCCACAGCCCTCACTGTAACACTCTGATATATCCCACACCCCTCACTGTAACACTGATATATCCCACACCCCTCACTGTTACTCTCTGATATATCCCACAGCCCTCACTGTAACACTCTGATATACCCCACACCACTCACTGTAACACTCTGATATATCCCACACCCCTCACTGTAACACTGATATATCCCACACACCTCACTGTAACACTGATATATCCCACACCCCTCACTGTAACACTCTGATATATCCCACACCCCTCACTGTAACACTCTGATATATCCCACACCCCTCACTGTAACACACTGATATATCCCACAATCCTCACTGTAACACTCTGATATATCCCACACACCTCACTGTAACACTCTGATATATCCCACACCCCTCACTGTAACATGCTGATATATCCCACACCCCTCACTGTAACACACTGATATATCCCAGACCACTCACTGTAAAACTGATATTTCCCACACCCCTCACTGTAACACTCTGATATACCCCACACACCTCACTGTAACACTCTGATATATCCCACAACCCTGACTGTAACACTGATATATCCCACACCCCTCACTGTAACACTCTGATATATCCCACAACCCCCTCTGTAACACTCTGATATATCCCACACCCCTCACTGTAACACGCTGATATACCCCACACCCCTCAGAGTAACACTCTGATATATACCACACCCCTGACTGTAACACAGATATATCCTACACCCCTCACTGTAACACTCTGATATATCCCACAACCCTCACTGTAACACTCCGATATACCCCACACCCTTCAGTGTTACACTCTGATATACCCCACAGCCCTTACTGTAACACTCTGATATATCCCACACCCCTTACTATAACACTCCGATATATCTCACACCCCTCACTGTAACACACTGATATATACCAAAGCCCTCACTGTAACACTCTGATATACACCACACCCCTCACTGTAACACTCTGATATACCCCACACCTCTCACTGTAACACTCTGATATATCCCACACCCCTCACTGTAACACTCTGATATATCCCACACCCCTCACTGTAACATTCTGATATACACCACACCCCTCACTGTAACACCCTGATATCTCCAACACACCTCACTGTAATACTCTGATATAACCCACACACCTCACTGTAACAGTCTGATATATCCCACACCACTCACTGTAACACTGATATATCCCACACCCCTCACTGTAACACTGATATATCCCACACCCCTCACTGTAACACACTGATATATCCCACACCCCTCACTGTAACACACTGATATATCCCACACCCCTCACTATAACACTCTGACATATCCCACACCCCTCACTGTAACACTCTGATATACCCCACACCCCTCACTGTAACACACTGATATATCCCACACCCCTCACTGTAACACACTGATATATCCCACACCCCTCACTGTAACTCTCTGATATATCCCACACCCCTTATTGTAACACTCTGATATATCCCACACCCCTCACTGTAACACTCTGATATATCCCACACACCTCACTGTAACACACTGATATATACCCACACCCCTCACTGTAGCACCCTGATATATCCCACACACCTCAATGTAACACTCTGATAAACCCCACACCCCTCAGTGTAACACTCTGATATATCCCACGCCCCTAACTGTAACACTGATATATCCTACACCCCTCACTGTAACACTCTGATATATCCCACAACCCTCATTGTAACACTCCCATATACCCCACACCCTTCAGTGTAACACTCTGATATACCCCACACCCTTCAGTGCAACACTCTGATATACCCCACAGCCCTTACTGTAACACTCTGATATATCCCACACCCCTCACTATAACACTCTGATATATCGCACACCCCTCACTGTAAAACACTGATATATCCAACACCCCTCACTGTAACACTCTGATATATCTCACACCCCGCACTGTAACACTCTGACATATCCCACACACTCACTGTAACACTCTGATATATGCCACACCCTCACTGTAACACTCTGATATATCCCACACCCCTCACTGTTACACTCTGACATATCCCACACCCCTCACCGTAAAACTCTGATATATCCCACACACTCACTGTAACACTCTGATATATGCCACACCCCTCACTGTAACACTGATATATCCCACACCCCTCACTGGAACACTCTGATATATCCCACACCCTTCACTGTAACACTGTAATATGTCCCACACCCCTCACTGTAACACATTGATATACCCCACACACCTCACTGAAACAATCTGTTATATCCCACACCTCTCACTGTAACACTCTGATATATCCCACACCCCTCACTGTAACACTCTGATATATCACACACCCCTCACTGTAACACACTTATTTACCCCACACCCCTCACTGTAACACTCTGAAATATCCCACACACCTCACTATAACACGGTGATATATCCCACACCCCTCACTGTAACACTCTGATATATCGCACACTCCTCACTGTAACACTCTGATATATCCCACACCCCTCACTGTAACACTCTGATATACCCCACACCCTCACTGTAACACTCTGATATATCCCACACCCCTCACTGTAACACACTGATATACCCCACATCCCTCACTGTAACACTCTGATATATCCCACACCCCTCACTGTAACACTCTGATATATCCCAAACCCCTCACTATAACACTCTGATATATTCCACACCCCTCACTGTAACAATCCGATAAATCTCACACCCCTCACTGTAACACTCTGATATATCCCACACCCCTCACTGCAACACTCTTATATATCCCACACCCCTCAGTGTAACACTCTGATATATCCCACACCCCTCACTGTAACACACTGATATACCCCACACCCCTCACTGTAACACTCTGATATATCCCACACCCCTCACTGTAACACTCTGATATATCCCTCACCGCACACTGTAACACTCTGATATATCCCACACCCCTCACTGTAATACTCTGATATACCCCACATCCCTCACTGTAACACTGATATATCCCACACCCCTCACTTTAACACACTGATATATCCCACACCCCTCACTGTAACACTGTGATAGATCCCACACCCCTCACTGTAACACTCTGATATATCCCACACCCCTCACTGTAACACTGATATATCCCACAACCCTCACTGTTACACTCTGATATATCCCACAGCCCTCACTGTAACACTCTGATATACACCATACCACTCACTGTAACACTCTGATATATCCCACACCCCTCACTGTAACACTGATATATCCCACACACCTCACTGTAACACTGATATATCCCACACCCCTCACTGTAACACTCTGTTCTATCCCACAACCCTCACTGTAACACTCTGATATATCCCACACCCCTCACTGTAACACTCTGATATATCCCACAATCCTCACTGTAACACTCTGATATATCCCACACACCTCACTGTAACACTCTGATATATCCCACCCCCCTCACTGTAACCTGCTGATATATCCCACACCCCTCACAGTAACACACTGATATATCCCAGACCACTCACTGTAAAACTGATATATGCCACACCCTCACTGTAACACTCTGATATATCCCACACCCCTCACTGTTACACTCTGACATATCCCACACCCCTCACCGTAAAACTCTGATATATCCCACACACTCACTGTAACACTCTGATATATGCCACACCCCTCACTGTAACACTCTGATATATCCCACACCCCTCACTGTAACACTGATATATCCCACACCCCTCACTGGAACACTCTGATATATCCCACACCCTTCACTGTAACACTGTAATATGTCCCACACCCCTCACTGTAACACATTGATATACCCCACACACCTCACTGAAACAATCTGTTATATCCCACACCTCTCACTGTAACACTCTGATATATCCCACACCCCTCACTGTAAGACTCTGATATATCACACACCCCTCACTGTAACACACTTATTTACCCCACACCCCTCACTGTAACACTCTGAAATATCCCACACACCTCACTATAACACGGTGATATATCCCACACCCCTCACTGTAACACTCTGATATATCGCACACTCCTCACTGTAACACTCTGATATATCCCACACCCCTCACTGTAACACTCTGATATACCCCACACCCTCACTGTAACACTCTGATATATCCCACACCCCTCACTGTAACACACTGATATACCCCACATCCCTCACTGTAACACTCTGATATATCCCACACCCCTCACTGTAACACTCTGATATATCCCAAACCCCTCACTATAACACTCTGATATATCCCACACCCCTCACTGTAACAATCCGATAAATCTCACACCCCTCACTGTAACACTCTGATATATCCCACACCCCTCACTGCAACACTCTTATATATCCCACACCCCTCAGTGTAACACTCTGATATATCCCACACCCCTCACTGTAACACACTGATATACCCCACACCCCTCACTGTAACACTCTGATATATCCCACACCCCTCACTGTAACACTCTGATATATCACTCACCGCACACTGTAACACTCTGATATATCCCACACCCCTCACTGTAATACTCTGATATACCCCACATCCCTCACTGTAACACTGATATATCCCACACCCCTCACTTTAACACACTGATATATCCCACACCCCTCACTGTAACACTGTGATAGATCCCACACCCCTCACTGTAACACTCTGATATATCCCACACCCCTCACTGTAACACTGATATATCCCACAACCCTCACTGTTACACTCTGATATATCCCACAGCCCTCACTGTAACACTCTGATATACACCATACCACTCACTGTAACACTCTGATATATCCCACACCCCTCACTGTAACACTGATATATCCCACACACCTCACTGTAACACTGATATATCCCACACCCCTCACTGTAACACTCTGATATATCCCACACCCCTCACTGTAACACTGATATATCACACATCACTCAACTGTAACACTCTGATATATCCCACACCCCTCACTGTAACACTCTGATATATCCCACACCCCTCACTGTAACACACTGATATATCCCACACCCCTCACTGTAACACTCTGTTCTATCCCACAACCCTCACCTTAACACTCTGATATATCCCACACCCCTCACTGTAACACTCTGATATATCCCACAATCCTCACTGTAACACTCTGATATATCCCAAACACCTCACTGTAACACTCTGATATATCCCACCCCCCTCACTGTAACCTGCTGATATATCCCACACCCCTCACAGTAACACACTGATATATCCCAGACCACTCACTGTAAAACTGATATATCCCACACCCCTCACTGTAACACTCTGATATACCCCACACACCTCACTGCAACACTCTGATATATCCCACAACCCTGACTGTAACACTGATATATCCCACACCCCTCACTGTAACACTCTGATATATCCCACAACCCCCTCTGTAACACTCTGATATATCCCACACCCCTCACTGTAACACGCTGATATACCCCACACCCCTCAGAGTAACACTCTGATATATCCCACACCCCTGACTGTAACACAGATATATCCTACACCCCTCACTGTAACACTCTGATATATCCCACAACCCTCACTGTAACACTCCGATATCCCCTACACCCTTCAGTGTAACACTCTGATATACACCACAGCCCTTACTGTAACACTCTGATATATCCCACACACCTTACTATAAAACTCTGATATATCTCACACCCCTCACTGTAACACACTGATATATACCAAAGCCCTCACTGTAACACTCTGATATACCCCACACCCCTCGCTGTAACACTCTGATATAACCCACACCTCTCACTGTAACACTCTGATATATCCCACACCCCTCACTGTAACACTCTGATATATCCCACACCCCTCACTGTAACATTCTGATATACACCACACCCCTCACTGTAACACCCTGATATCTCCAACACACCTCACTGTAATACTCTGATATATCCCACACCCCTCACTGTAACACTGATATATCCCACACCACTCACTGTAACACTGATATATCCCGCACCCCTCACTGTAACACTGATATATCCCACACCCCTCACTGTAACACACTGATATATCCCACACCCCTCACTGTAACACACTGATATATCCCACACCCCTCACTATAACACTCTGATATATCCCACACCCCTCACTGTAACACTCTGATATACCCCACACCCCTCACTGTAACACACTGATATATCCCACACCCCTCACTGTAACACACTGATATATCCCACACCCCTCACTGTAACTCTCTGATATATCCCACACCCCTCGCTGTAACACTCTGATATACCCCACACCCCTCACTGTAACACAATGATATATCCCACACCCCTCACTGTAACACACTGATATATCCCACACTCCTCACTGTAACTCTCTGATATATCCCACACCCCTTACTGTAACACTCTGATATATCCCACACCCCTCACTGTAACACTGATATATCCCACACACCTCACTGTAACACACTGATATATACCCACACACCTCACTGTAGCACCCTGATATATCCCACACACCTCAATGTAACACTCTGATAAACCCCACACCCCTCAGTGTAACACTCTGATATATCCCACGCCCCTAACTGTAACACTGATATATCCTACACCCCTCACTGTAACACTCTGATATATCCCACAACCCTCATTGTAACACTCCCATATACCCCACACCCTTCAGTGTAACACTCTGATATACCCCACACCCTTCAGTGCAACACTCTGATATACCCCACAGCCCTTACTGTAACACTCTGATATATCCCACACCCCTCACTATAACACTCTGATATATCTCACACCCCTCACTGTAAAACACTGATATATCCAACACCCCTCACTGTAACACTCTGATATATCTCACACCCCGCAATGTAACACTCTGATATATCCCACACACTCACTGTAACACTCTGATATATGCCACACCCTCACTGTAACACTCTGATATATCACACACCCCTCACTGTAACACTCTGACATATCCCACACCCCTCACCGTAAAACTCTGATATATCCCACACACTCACTGTAACACTCTGATATATGCCACGCCCCTCACTGTAACAATCTGATATATCCCACACCCCTCACTGTAACACTGATATATCCCAGACCCCTCACTGGAACACTCTGATATATCCCACACCCTTCACTGTAACACTGTAATATGTCCCACACCCCTCACTGTAACACTTTGATATACCCCACACACCTCACTGAAACAATCTGTTATATCCCACACCTCTCACTGTAACACTCTGATATATCCCACACCCCTCACTGTAACACTCTGATATATCACACACCCCTCACTGTAACACTCTGATATATCCCACACCCCTCACTGTAACACTCTGATATATACCACACCCCTCACTGTAACACTCTGATATATCTCACACCCCTCACTGTAACACTCTGATATATCCGACAAGCCTCACTGTAACACTCTGATATATCCCACACCCCTCACTGTAACACTGATATATCCCACACCCCTCACTGTAACACTCTGATATATCCCACACCCCTCACTGTAACACTCTGATATATCCCACACCCATCACTGTAACACTGATATATCCCACACACATCACAGTAACACTCTGATATATCCCAAACCCCTCAATGTAACACTCTGATATATCACACACCCCTCACTGTAACACTCTGATATATCCCACACCCCTCAAAGTAACACTCTGATATATCCCACACCCCTCACTGTAACACTCTGATATATCCCACACCCTTCACTGTAACACTCTGATATATCCCACACCCCCCACTGTAACACTCTGATATATCCCACACCGTTAACTTTAACACTCTGATATACCCCACACGCTCACTGTAACACTCTGATATATCCCACAACCCTGACTGTAACACTGATATATCCCACACCCCTCACTGTAACACTCTGATATATCCCACAACCCCCTCTGTAACAATCTGATATATCCCACACCCCTCACTGTAACACGCTGATATACCCCACACCCCTCAGAGTAACACTCTGATATATCCCACACCCCTGACTGTAACACAGATATATCCTACACCCCTCACTGTAACACTCTGATATATCCCACAACCCTCACTGTAACACTCCGATATCCCCTACACCCTTCAGTGTAACAGTCTGATATACACCACAGCCCTTACTGTAACACTCTGATATATCCCACACCCCTTACTATAAAACTCTGATATATCTCACACCCCTCACTGTAACACACTGATATATACCAAAGCCCTCACTGTAACACTCTGATATACCCCACACCCCTCGCTGTAACACTCTGATATACCCCACACCTCTCACTGTAACACTCTGATATATCCCACACCCCTCACTGTAACACTCTGATATATCCCACACCCCTCACTGTAACATTCTGATATACACCACACCCCTCACTGCAACACCCTGATATCTCCAACACACCTCACTGTAATACTCTGATATATCCCACACCCCTCACTGTAACACTGATATATCCCACACCACTCACTGTAACACTGATATATCCCGCACCCCTCACTGTAACACTGATATATCCCACACCCCTCACTGTAACACACTGATATATCCCACACCCCTCACTGTAACACACTGATATATCCCACACCCCTCACTATAACACTCTGATATATCCCACACCCCTCACTGTAACACTCTGATATACCCCACACCCCTCACTGTAACACACTGATATATCCCACAACCCTCACTGTAACACACTGATATATCCCACACCCCTCACTGTAACTCTCTGATATATCCCACACCCCTCGCTGTAACACTCTGATATACCCCACACCCCTCACTGTAACACAATGATATATCCCACACCCCTCACTGTAACAAACTGATATATCCCACACTCCTCACTGTAACTCTCTGATATATCCCACACCCCTTACTGTAACACTCTGATATATCCCACACCCCTCACTGTAACACTGATATATCCCACACACCTCACTGTAACACACTGATATATACCCACACCCCTCACTGTAGCACCCTGATATATCCCACACACCTCAATGTAACACTCTGATAAACCCCACACCCCTCAGTGTAACACTCTGATATATCCCACGCCCCTAACTGTAACACTGATATATCCTACACCCCTCACTGTAACACTCTGATATATCCCACAACCCTCATTGTAACACTCCCATATACCCCACACCCTTCAGTGTAACACTCTGATATACCCCACACCCTTCAGTGCAACACTCTGATATACCCCACAGCCCTTACTGTAACACTCTGATATATCCCACACCCCTCACTATAACACTCTGATATATCTCACACCCCTCACTGTAAAACACAGATATATCCAACACCCCTCACTGTAAAACTCTGATATATCTCACACCCCGCACTGTAACACTCTGATATATCCCACACACTCACTGTAACACTCTGATATATGCCACACCCTCACTGTAACACTCTGATATATCACACACCCCTCACTGTAACACTCTGACATATCCCACACCCCTCACCGTAAAACTCTGATATATCCCACACACTCACTGTAACACTCTGATATATGCCACACCCCTCACTGTAACAATCTGATATATCCCACACCCCTCACTGTAACACTGATATATCCCACACCCCTCACTGGAACACTCTGATATATCCCACACCCTTCACTGTAACACTGTAATATGTCCCACACCCCTCACTGTAACACTTTGATATACCCCACACACCTCACTGAAACAATCTGTTATATCCCACACCTCTCACTGTAACACTCTGATATATCCCACACCCCTCACTGTAACACTCTGATATATCACACACCCCTCACTGTAACACTCTGATATATCCCACACCCCTCACTGTAACACTCTGATATATACCACACCCCTCACTGTAACACTCTGATATATCTCACACCCCTCACTGTAACACTCTGATATATCCGACAAGCCTCACTGTAACACTCTGATATATCCCACACCCCTCACTGTAACACTGATATATCCCACACCCCTCACTGTAACACTCTGATATATCCCACACCCCTCACTGTAACACTCTGATATATCCCACACCCATCACTGTAACACTGATATATCCCACACACATCACAGTAACACTCTGATATATCCCAAACCCCTCAATGTAACACTCTGATATATCACACACCCCTCACTGTAACACTCTGATATATCCCACACCCCTCAAAGTAACACTCTGATATATCCCACACCCCTCACTGTAACACTCTGATATATCCCACACCCTTCACTGTAACACTCTGATATATCCCACACCCCCCACTGTAACACTCTGATATATCCCACACCCCTCACTTTAACACTCTGATATACCCCACACGCTCACTGTAACACTCTGATATATCCCACACCCCTCACTGTAACACACTTATTTACCCCACACCCCTCACTGTAACACTCTGAAATATCCCACACCCCTCACTATAACACGGTGATATATCCCACACCCCTCACTGTAACACTCTGATATATCGCACACCCCTCACTGTAACACTCTGATATATCCCACACCCCTCACTGTAACACTCTGATATACCCCACACCCCTCACTGTAACAACCTGATATATCCCACACCCCTCACTGTAACACTGATATACCCCACACCCTCACTGTAACACTCTGATATATCCCACACCCCTCACTGTAACACACTGATATACCTCACATCCCTCACTGTAACACTCTGATATATCCCACACCCCTCACTGTAACACTCTGATATATCCCAAACCCCTCACTATAACACTCTGATATATCCCACACCCCTCACTGTAACAATCCGATATATCTCACACCCCTCACTGTAACACTCTGATATATCCCACACCCCTCACTGCAACACTCTGATATATCCCACACCCCTCAGTGTAACACTCTGATATATCCCACACCCCTCACTGTAACACACTGATATACCCCACACCCCTCACTGTAACACTCTGATATATCCCACACCCCTCACTGTAACACTCTGATATATCCCTCACCGCTCACTGTAACACTCTGATATATCCCACACCCCTCACTGTAATACTCTGATATACCCCACATCCCTCACTGTAACACTGATATATCCCACACCACTCACTTTAACACACTGATATATCCCACACCCCTCACTGTAACTCTGTGATAGATCCCACACCCCTCACTGTAACACTCTGATATATCCCACACCCCTCACTGTAGCACTGATATATCCCACACCCCTCACTGTAACACACTGATATATCCCACACCCCTCACTGTAACACGCTGATATACCCCACACTCCTCACTGTAACACTCTGATATATCCCACACCCCTCACTGTAACAATCTGATATATCCCACACCCCTCACTGTAACACTCTGATATACACCACATCCCTTACTGTAACACTCTGATATATCCCACACCCCTCACTGTAACACTCTAGAATACACCACACCCCTCACTGTAACACACTGATATAACCCACACACCTCACTGTAACAATCCGATATATCCCACACCCCTCACTGTAACACTCTGATATATCACACACCCCTCACTGCCACACTCTGATATATCCCACACCCCTCAGTGTAACACTCTGATATATCCCACACCCCTCACTGTAACACACTGATATACCCCACACCCCTCACTATAACACTCTGATATATCCCACACCCCTCACTGTAACACTCTGATATATCCCTCACCGCTCACTTTAACACTCTGATATATCCCACACCCTCACTGTAACACTGTGATAGATCCCACACCCCTCACTGTAGCACTCTGATATATCCCACACCCCTCACTGTAGCACTGATATATCCCACACCCCTCACTGTAACAATCTGATATATCCCACACCCCTCACTGTAACACTCTGATATACACCACATCCCTTACTGTAACTCTCTCATATATCCCACACCCCTCACTGTAACACTCTAGAATACACCACACCACTCACTGTAACACACTGATATAACCCACACCCCTCACTGAAACACTCTGATACACCCCACACCCCTCACTGTAACACTCTGATATATCCCACACCTCTCACTGTAACACTCTGATATACACGACACCCTCACTGTAACACTCTGATATATTCCACACCCCTCACTGTTACACTCTGATATATCCCACAGCCCTCACTGTAACACTCTGATATATCCCACACCCCTCACTGTAACACTGATATATCCCACACCCCTCACTGTTACACTCTGATATATCCCACAGCCCTCACTGTAACACTCTGATATACCCCACAACACTCACTGTAACACTCTGATATATCCCACACCCCTCACTGTAACACTGATATATCCCACACACCTCACTGTAACACTGATATATCCCACACCCCTCACTGTAACACTGATATATCCCACACACCACACTGTAACACTGATATATCACACATCACTCAACTGTAACACTCTGATATATCCCACACACCTCACTGTAACTCTCTGATATATCCCACACCCCTCACTGTAACACACTGATATATCCCACACCCCTCACTGTAACACTCTGATATATCCCACACCCCTCACTGTAACACTCTGATATATCCCACACCCCTCACTGTAACACTCTGATATACCCCACACCACTCACTGTAACACACTGATATATCCCACACCCCTCACTGTAACACTCTGATATATCCCACAGCCCTCACTTTAACATGCTGATATATCCCACACCCCTCACTGTAACACACTGATATATCCCAGACCACTCACTGTAAAACTGATATATCCCACACCCCTCACTGTAACACTCTGATATACCCCACACCACTCAGTGTAACACTCTGATATATCCCACAACCCTGACTGTAACACTGATATATCCCACACCCCTCACTGTAACACTCTGATATACCCCACACCCCTCAGTGTAACAATCTGATATATCCCACAACCCTGACTGTAACACAGATATATCCCACACCCCTCATTGTAACACTCTGATATACTCCACACGCCTCAGTGTAACAATCTGATATATCCCACAACCCTGACTGTAACACAGATATATCCCACACCCCTCACTGTAACACTCTGATATATCCCACAACCCCCTCTGTAACACTCTGATATATCCCACACCCCTCATTGTAACACGCTGATATACCCCACACCCCTCAGAGTAACACTCTGATATATCCCACACCCCTGACTGTAACACAGATATATCCTACACCCCTCACTGTAACACTCTGATATATCCCACAACCCTCACTGTAACACTCCGATATACCCCACACCCTTCATTGTAACACTCTGATATACCCCACAGCCCTTACTGAAACACTCTGATATATCCCACACCCCTTACTATAACACTCTGATATATCTCACAACCCTCACTGTAACACACTGATATATACCACAGCCCTCACTGTAACACTCTGATATACCCCACACCCCTCGCTGTAACACTCTGATATACCCCACACCTCTCACTGTAACACTCTGATATATCCCACACCCCTCACTGTAACACTCTGATATATCCCACACCCCTCACTGTAACATTCTGATATACACCACACCCCTCACTGTAACACCCTGATATCTCCAACACACCTCACTGTAATACTCTGATATATCCCACACCCCTCACTGTAACACTGATATATCCCACACCACTCACTGTAACACTGATATATCCCACACCCCTCACTGTAACACTGATATATCCCACACCCCTCACTGTAACACACTGATATATCCCACACCCCTCACTGTAACACACTGATATATCCCACACCCCTCACTATAACACTCTGATATATCCCACGCCCCTCACTGTAACACTCTGATATACCCCACACCCCTCACTGTAACACACTGATATATCCCACACCCCTCACTGTAACACACTGATATATCCCACACCCCTCACTGTAACTCTCTGATATAACCCACACCCCTCGCTGTAACACTCTGATATACCCCACACCCCTCACTGTAACACAATGATATATCCCACACCCCTCACTGTAACACACTGATATATCCCACACCCCTCACTGTAACTCTCTGATATATCCCACACCCCTTACTGTAACACTCTGTTATATCCCACACCCCTCACTGTAACACTCTGATATATCCCACACACCTCACTGTAACACACTGATATATACCCACACCCCTCACTGTAGCACCCTGATATATCCCACACACCTCAATGTAACACTCTGATAAACCCCACACCCCTCAGTGTAACACTCTGATATATCCCACGCCCCTAACTGTAACACTGATATATCCTCCACCCCTCACTGTAACTCTCTGATATATCCCACAACCCTCATTGTAACACTCCCATATACCCCACACCCTTCAGTGTAACACTCTGATATACCCCACACCCTTCAGTGCAACACTCTGATATACCCCACAGCCCTTACTGTAACACTCTGATATATCCCACACCCGTCACTATAACACTCTGATATATCTCACACCCCTCACTGTAACACACTGATATATCCAACACCCCTCACTGTAACACTCTGATATATCTCACACCCCGCACTGTAACACTCTGATATATCCCACACACTCACTGTAACACTCTGATATATGCCACACCCTCACTGTAACACTCTGATATATCCCACACCCCTCACTGTAACACTCTGACATATCCCACACCCCTCACCGTAAAACTCTGATATATCCCACACACTCACTGTAACACTCTGATATATGCCACACCCCTCACTGTAACACTCTGATATATCCCACACCCCTCACTGTAACACTGATATATCCCACACCCCTCACTGTAACACACTGATATATCCCACACCCCTCACTGTAACACACTGATATATCCCACACCCCTCACTGTAACACACTGATATATCCCACACCCCTCACTGGAACACTCTGATATATCCCACACCTTTCACTGTAACACTGTAATATGTCCCACACCCCTCACTGTAACACTTTGATATACCCCACACACCTCACTGAAACAATCTGTTATATCCCACACCTCTCACTGTAACACTCTGAAATATCCCACACCCCTCACTGTAACACTCTGATATATCACACACCCCTCACTGTAACACTCTGATATATCCCACACCCCTCACTGTAACACTCTGATATATACCACACCCCTCACTGTAACACTCTGATATATCTCACACCCCTCACTGTAACACTCTGATATATCCAACAAGCCTCACTGTAACACTCTGATATATCCAACACCCCTCACTGTAACACTGATATATCCCACACACATCACAGTAACACTCTGATATATCCCAAACCACTCACTGTAACACTCTGATATATCACACACCCCTCACTGTAACACTCTGATATATCCCACACCCCTCAAAGTAACACTCTGATATATGCCACACCCCTCACTGTAACACTCCGATATATCCCACACCCTTCACTGTAACACTCTGATATATCCCACACCCCCCACTGTAACCCTCTGATATATCCCACACCCCTCACTGTAACACTCTGATATACCCCACACGCTCACTGTAACACTCTGATATATCCCACACCCCTCACTGTAACACACTTATTTACCCCACACCCCTCACTGTAACACTCTGAAATATCCCACACCCCTCACTATAACACGGTAATATATCCCACACCCCTCACTGTAACACTCTGATATATCGCACACCCCTCACTGTAACACTCTGATATATCCCACACCCCTCACTGTAACACTCTGATATACCCCACACCCCTCACTGTAACACACTGATATACCCCACATCCCTCACTGTAACACTCTGATATATCCCACACACCTCACTGTAACACTCTGATATATCCCAAACCCCTCACTATAACACTCTGATATATCCCACACCCCTCACTGTAACAATCCGATATATCCCACACCACTCACTGTAACACTCTGATATATCCCACACCCCTCACTGCAACACTCTGATATATCCCACACCCCTCAGTGTAACACTCTGATATATCCCACACCCCTCACTGTAACACACTGATATACCCCACACCCCTCACTGTAACACTCTGATATATCCCACACCCCTCACTGTAACACTCTGATATATCCCTCACCGCTCACTGTAACACTCTGATATATCCCACACCCCTCACTGTAATACTCTGATATACCCCACATCCCTCACTGTAACACTGATATATCCCACACCCCTCACTTTAACACTCTGATATATCCCACACCCCTCACTGTAACACTGTGATAGATCCCACACCCCTCACTGTAACACTCTGATATATCCCACACCCCTCACTGTAGCACTGATATATCCCACACCCCTCACTGTAACACTCTGATATATACCACACCCCTCACTGTAACACTCTGATATATCTCACACCCCTCACTTTAACACTCTGATATATCCGACAAGCCTCACGGTAACACTCTGATATATCCCACACCCCTCACTGTAACACTGATATATCCCACACACATCACAGTAACACTCTGATATATCCCAAACCCCTCACTGTAACACTCTGATATATCACACACCCCTCACTGTAACACTCTGATATATCCCACACCCCTCAAAGTAACACTCTGATATATCCCACACCCCTCACTGTAACACTCTGATATATCCCACACCCTTCACTGTAACACTCTGATATATCCCACACCCCACACTGTAACACTCTGATATATCCCACACCCCTCACTGTAACACTCTGATATACCCCACACGCTCACTGTAACACTCTGATATATCCCACACCCCTCACTGTAACAATCTGAAATATCCCACACCCCTCACTATAACACGGTGATATATCCCACACGCCTCACTGTAACACTCTGATATATCGCACACCCCTCACTGTAAAACTCTGATATATCCCACACCCCTCACTGTAACACTCTGATATATCCCACAGCCCTCACTGTAACACTCTGATATATCCCACACCCCTCACTGTAACACACTCTTATACCCCACATCCCTCACTGTAACGCTCTGATATATCCCACACCCCTCACTGTAACACTCTGATATATCCCAAACCCCTCACTATAACACTCTGATATATCCCACACCCCTCAGTGTAACACTCTGATATATCCCACACACCTCACTGTAACACACTGATATATACCCACACCCCTCACTGTAGCACCCTGATATATCCCACACACCTCAATGTAACACTCTGATAAACCCCACAACCCTCAGTGTAACACTCTGATATATCCCACGCCCCTAACTGTAACACTGATATATCCTACACCCCTCACTGTAACTCTCTGATATATCCCACAACCCTCATTGTAACACTCCCATATACCCAACACCCTTCAGTGTAACACTCTGATATACCCCACACCCTTCAGTGCAACACACTGATATACCCACAGCCCTTACTGTAACACTCTGATATATCCCACACCACTCACTATAACACTCTGATATATCTCACACCCCTCTCTGTAACACACTGATATATCCAACACCCCTCACTGTAACACTCTGATATATCTCACACCCCGCACTGTAACACTCTGATATATCCCACACACTCACTGTAACACTCTGATATATGCCACACCCTCACTGTAACACTCTGATATATCCCACACCCCTCACTGTAACACTCTGACATATCCCACACCCCTCTCCGTAAAACTCTGATATATCCCACACACTCACTGTAACACTCTGATATATGCCACACCCCTCACTGTAACACTGATATATCCCAGACCCCTCACTGTAACACTCTGATATACCCCACACCCCTCACTGTAACACTCTGATATATCCCACACCCCTCACTGTAAAACTCTGATATATCCCTCACCCCTCACTGTAACACTGATATATCCCACACCCCTCACTGGAACACTCTGATATATCCCACACCTTTCACTGTAACACTGTAATATGTCCCACACCCCTCACTGTAACACTTTGATATACCCCACACACCTCACTGAAACAATCTGTTATATCCCACACCTCTCACTGTAACACTCTGAAATATCCCACACCCCTCACTGTAACACTCTGATATATCACACACCCCTCACTGTAACACTCTGATATATCCCACACCCCTGACTGTAACACTCTGATATATACCACACCCCTCACTGTAACACTCTGATATATCTCACACCCCTCACTGTAACACTCTGATATATCCGACAAGCCTCACTGTAACACTCTGATATATCCCACACCCCTCACTGTAACACTGATATATCCCACACACATCACAGTAACAATCTGATATATCCCAAACCCCTCACTGTAACACTCTGATATATCACACACCCCTCACTGTAACACTCTGATATATCCCACACCCCTCAAAGTAACACTCCGATATATCCCACACCCCTCACTGTAACACTCTGATATATCCCACACCCTTCACTGTAACACTCTGATATATCCCACACCCCCCACTGTAACACTCTGATATATCCCACACTCCTCACTGTAACACTCTGATATACCCCACACGCTCACTGTAACACTCTGATATATCCCACACCCCTCACTGTAACACACTTATTTACCCCACACCCCTCACTGTAACACTCTGAAATATCCCACACCCCTCACTATAACACGGTGATATATCCCACACCCCTCAATGTAACACTCTGATATATCGCACACCCCTCACTGTAACACTCTGATATATCCCACACCCCTCACTGTAACACTCTGATATACCCCACACCCACACTGTAACACTCTGATATATCCCACACCCCTCACTGTAACACACTGATATACCCCACATCCCTCACTGTAACACTCTGATATATCCCACACACCTCACTGTAACACTCTGATATATCCCAAACCCCTCACTATAACACTCTGATATATCCCACACCCCTCACTGTAACAATCCGATATATCCCACACCACTCACTGTAACACTCTGATATATCCCACACCCCTCACTGCAACACTCTGATATATCCCACACCCCTCAGTGTAACACTCTGATATATCCCACACCCCTCACTGTAACACACTGATATACCCCACACCCCTCACTGTAACACTCTGATATATCCCACACCCTTCACTGTAACACTCTGATATATCCCTCACCGCTCACTGTAACACTCTGATATATCCCACACCCCTCACTGTAATACTCTGATATACCCCACATCCCTCACTGTAACACTCTGATATATCCCACACCCCTCACTGTAACTCTCTGATATATCCCACACCCCTCACTTTAACACTCTGATATATCCCACACCCCTCACTGTAACACTGTGATAGATCCCACACCCCTCACTGTAACACTCTGATATATCCCACACCCCTCACTGTAACACTGTGATAGATCCCACACCACTCACTGTAACACTCTGATATATCCCAAACCCCTCACTGTAACACTCTGATATATCACACACCCCTCACTGTAACACTCTGATATATCCCACACCCCTCAAAGTAACACTCTGATATATCCCACACCCCTCACTGTAACACTCTGATATATACCACACCCTTCACTGTAACACTCTGATATATCCCACACCCCTCACTGTAACACTCTGATATATCCCACAGCCCTCACTGTAACACTCTGATATATCCCACACCCCTCACTGTAACACACTCTTATACCCCACACCCCTCACTGTAACACTCTGATATATCCCACACCCCTCACTGTAACACTCTGATATACCCCACACCCCTCACTGTAGCACACTGATATACCCCACATCCCTCACTGTAACACTCTGATATATCCCACACACCTCACTGTAACACTCTGATATATCCCAAACCCCTCACTATAACACTCTGATATATCCCACACCCCTCACTGTAACAATCCGATATATCCCACACCACTCACTGTAACACTCTGATATATCCCACACCCCTCACTGCAACACTCTGATATATCCCACACCCCTCAGTGTAACACTCTGATATATCCCACACCCCTCACTGTAACACACTGATATACCCCACACCCCTCACTGTAACACTCTGATATATCCCACACCCCTCACTGTAACACTCTGATATATCCCTCACCGCTCACTGTAACACTCTGATATATCCCACACCCCTCACTGTAATACTCTGATATACCCCACATCCCTCACTGTAACACTGATATATCCCACACCCCTCACTTTAACACTCTGATATATCCCACACCCCTCACTGTAACACTGTGATAGATCCCACACCCCTCACTGTAACACTCTGATATATCCCACACCCCTCACTGTAGCACTGATATATCCCACACCCCTCACTGTAACACTCTGATATATACCACACCCCTCACTGTAACACTCTGATATATCTCACACCCCTCACTTTAACACTCTGATATATCCGACAAGCCTCACGGTAACACTCTGATATATCCCACACCCCTCACTGTAACACTGATATATCCCACACACATCACAGTAACACTCTGATATATCCCAAACCCCTCACTGTAACACTCTGATATATCACACACCCCTCACTGTAACACTCTGATATATCCCACACCCCTCAAAGTAACACTCTGATATATCCCACACCCCTCACTGTAACACTCTGATATATCCCACACCCTTCACTGTAACACTCTGATATATCCCACACCCCACACTGTAACACTCTGATATATCCCACACCCCTCACTGTAACACTCTGATATACCCCACACGCTCACTGTAACACTCTGATATATCCCACACCCCTCACTGTAACAATCTGAAATATCCCACACCCCTCACTATAACACGGTGATATATCCCACACGCCTCACTGTAACACTCTGATATATCGCACACCCCTCACTGTAAAACTCTGATATATCCCACACCCCTCACTGTAACACTCTGATAGATCCCACAGCCCTCACTGTAACACTCTGATATATCCCACACCCCTCACTGTAACACACTCTTATACCCCACATCCCTCACTGTAACGCTCTGATATATCCCACACCCCTCACTGTAACACTCTGATATATCCCAAACCCCTCACCATAACACTCTGATATATCCCACACCCCTCAGTGTAACACTCTGATATATCCCACACACCTCACTGTAACACACTGATATATACCCACACCCCTCACTGTAGCACCCTGATATATCCCACACACCTCAATGTAACACTCTGATAAACCCCACAACCCTCAGTGTAACACTCTGATATATCCCACGCCCCTAACTGTAACACTGATATATCCTACACCCCTCACTGTAACTCTCTGATATATCCCACAACCCTCATTGTAACACTCCCATATACCCAACACCCTTCAGTGTAACACTCTGATATACCCCACACCCTTCAGTGCAACACACTGATATACCCACAGCCCTTACTGTAACACTCTGATATATCCCACACCACTCACTATAACACTCTGATATATCTCACACCCCTCTCTGTAACACACTGATATATCCAACACCCCTCACTGTAACACTCTGATATATCTCACACCCCGCACTGTAACACTCTGATATATCCCACACACTCACTGTAACACTCTGATATATGCCACACCCTCACTGTAACACTCTGATATATCCCACACCCCTCACTGTAACACTCTGACATATCCCACACCCCTCTCCGTAAAACTCTGATATATCCCACACACTCACTGTAACACTCTGATATATGCCACACCCCTCACTGTAACACTGATATATCCCAGACCCCTCACTGTAACACTCTGATATACCCCACACCCCTCACTGTAACACTCTGATATATCCCACACCCCTCACTGTAAAACTCTGATATATCCCTCACCCCTCACTGTAACACTGATATATCCCACACCCCTCACTGGAACACTCTGATATATCCCACACCTTTCACTGTAACACTGTAATATGTCCCACACCCCTCACTGTAACACTTTGATATACCCCACACACCTCACTGAAACAATCTGTTATATCCCACACCTCTCACTGTAACACTCTGAAATATCCCACACCCCTCACTGTAACACTCTGATATATCACACACCCCTCACTGTAACACTCTGATATATCCCACACCCCTGACTGTAACACTCTGATATATACCACACCCCTCACTGTAACACTCTGATATATCTCACACCCCTCACTGTAACACTCTGATATATCCGACAAGCCTCACTGTAACACTCTGATATATCCCACACCCCTCACTGTAACACTGATATATCCCACACACATCACAGTAACAATCTGATATATCCCAAACCCCTCACTGTAACACTCTGATATATCACACACCCCTCACTGTAACACTCTGATATATCCCACACCCCTCAAAGTAACACTCCGATATATCCCACACCCCTCACTGTAACACTCTGATATATCCCACACCCTTCACTGTAACACTCTGATATATCCCACACCCCCCACTGTAACACTCTGATATATCCCACACTCCTCACTGTAACACTCTGATATACCCCACATGCTCACTGTAACACTCTGATATATCCCACACCCCTCACTGTAACACACTTATTTACCCCACACCCCTCACTGTAACACTCTGAAATATCCCACACCCCTCACTATAACACGGTGATATATCCCACACCCCTCACTGTAACACTCTGATATATCGCACACCCCTCACTGTAACACTCTGATATATCCCACACCCCTCACTGTAACACTCTGATATACCCCACACCCACACTGTAACACTCTGATATATCCCACACCCCTCACTGTAACACACTGATATACCCCACATCCCTCACTGTAACACTCTGATATATCCCACACACCTCACTGTAACACTCTGATATATCCCAAACCCCTCACTATAACACTCTGATATATCCCACACCCCTCACTGTAACAATCCGATATATCCCACACCACTCACTGTAACACTCTGATATATCCCACACCCCTCACTGCAACACTCTGATATATCCCACACCCCTCAGTGTAACACTCTGATATATCCCACACCCCTCACTGTAACACACTGATATACCCCACACCCCTCACTGTAACACTCTGATATATCCCACACCCTTCACTGTAACACTCTGATATATCCCTCACCGCTCACTGTAACACTCTGATATATCCCACACCCCTCACTGTAATACTCTGATATACCCCACATCCCTCACTGTAACACTCTGATATATCCCACACCCCTCACTGTAACTCTCTGATATATCCCACACCCCTCACTTTAACACTCTGATATATCCCACACCCCTCACTGTAACACTGTGATAGATCCCACACCCCTCACTGTAACACTCTGATATATCCCACACCCCTCACTGTAACACTGTGATAGATCCCACACCACTCACTGTAACACTCTGATATATCCCAAACCCCTCACTGTAACACTCTGATATATCACACACCCCTCACTGTAACACTCTGATATATCCCACACCCCTCAAAGTAACACTCTGATATATCCCACACCCCTCACTGTAACACTCTGATATATCCCACACCCTTCACTGTAACACTCTGATATATCCCACACCCCTCACTGTAACACTCTGATATATCCCACAGCCCTCACTGTAACACTCTGATATATCCCACACCCCTCACTGTAACACACTCTTATACCCCACATCCCTCACTGTAACGCTCTGATATATCCCACACCCCTCACTGTAACACTCTGATATATCCCAAACCCCTCACTATAACACTCTGATATATCCCACACCCCTCAGTGTAACACTCTGATATATCCCACACACCTCACTGTAACACACTGATATATACCCACACCCCTCACTGTAGCACCCTGATATATCCCACACACCTCAATGTAACACTCTGATAAACCCCACAACCCTCAGTGTAACACTCTGATATATCCCACGCCCCTAACTGTAACACTGATATATCCTACACCCCTCACTGTAACTCTCTGATATATCCCACAACCCTCATTGTAACACTCCCATATACCCAACACCCTTCAGTGTAACACTCTGATATACCCCACACCCTTCAGTGCAACACACTGATATACCCACAGCCCTTACTGTAACACTCTGATATATCACACACCCCTCACTATAACACTCTGATATATCTCACACCCCTCTCTGTAACACACTGATATATCCAACACCCCTCACTGTAACACTCTGATATATCTCACACCCCGCACTGTAACACTCTGATATATCCCACACACTCACTGTAACACTCTGATATATGCCACACCCTCACTGTAACACTCTGATATATCCCACACCCCTCACTGTAACACTCTGACATATCCCACACCCCTCTCCGTAAAACTCTGATATATCCCACACACTCACTGTAACACTCTGATATATGCCACACCCCTCACTGTAACACTGATATATCCCAGACCCCTCACTGTAACACTCTGATATACCCCACACCCCTCACTGTAACACTCTGATATATCCCACACCCCTCACTGTAAAACTCTGATATATCCCTCACCCCTCACTGTAACACTGATATATCCCACACCCCTCACTGGAACACTCTGATATATCCCACACCTTTCACTGTAACACTGTAATATGTCCCACACCCCTCACTGTAACACTTTGATATACCCCACACACCTCACTGAAACAATCTGTTATATCCCACACCTCTCACTGTAACACTCTGAAATATCCCACACCCCTCACTGTAACACTCTGATATATCACACACCCCTCACTGTAACACTCTGATATATCCCACACCCCTGACTGTAACACTCTGATATATACCACACCCCTCACTGTAACACTCTGATATATCTCACACCCCTCACTGTAACACTCTGATATATCCGACAAGCCTCACTGTAACACTCTGATATATCCCACACCCCTCACTGTAACACTGATATATCCCACACACATCACAGTAACAATCTGATATATCCCAAACCCCTCACTGTAACACTCTGATATATCACACACCCCTCACTGTAACACTCTGATATATCCCACACCCCTCAAAGTAACACTCCGATATATCCCACACCCCTCACTGTAACACTCTGATATATCCCACACCCTTCACTGTAACACTCTGATATATCCCACACCCCCCACTGTAACACTCTGATATATCCCACACTCCTCACTGTAACACTCTGATATACCCCACACGCTCACTGTAACACTCTGATATATCCCACACCCCTCACTGTAACACACTTATTTACCCCACACCCCTCACTGTAACACTCTGAAATATCCCACACCCCTCACTATAACACGGTGATATATCCCACACCCCTCACTGTAACACTCTGATATATCGCACACCCCTCACTGTAACACTCTGATATATCCCACACCCCTCACTGTAACACTCTGATATACCCCAGACCCTCACTGTAACACTCTGATATATCCCACACCCCTCACTGTAACACACTGATATACCCCACATCCCTCACTGTAACACTCTGATATATCCCACACACCTCACTGTAACACTCTGATATATCCCAAACCCCTCACTATAACACTCTGATATATCCCACACCCCTCACTGTAACAATCCGATATATCCCACACCACTCACTGTAACACTCTGATACATCCCACACCCCTCACTGCAACACTCTGATATATCCCACACCCCTCAGTGTAACACTCTGATATATCCCACACCCCTCACTGTAACACACTGATATACCCCACACCCCTCACTGTAACACTCTGATATATCCCACACCCTTCACTGTAACACTCTGATATATCCCTCACCGCTCACTGTAACACTCTGATATATCCCACACCCCTCACTGTAATACTCTGATATACCCCACATCCCTCACTGTAACACTCTGATATATCCCACACCCCTCACTGTAACTCTCTGATATATCCCACACCCCTCACTTTAACACTCTGATATATCCCACACCCCTCACTGTAACACTGTGATAGATCCCACACCCCTCACTGTAACACTCTGATATATCCCACACCCCTCACTGTAACACTGTGATAGATCCCACACCACTCACTGTAACACTCTGATATATCCCAAACCCCTCACTGTAACACTCTGATATATCACACACCCCTCACTGTAACACTCTGATATATCCCACACCCCTCAAAGTAACACTCTGATATATCCCACACCCCTCACTGTAACACTCTGATATATCCCACACCCTTCACTGTAACACTCTGATATATCCCACACCCCACACTGTAACACTCTGATATATCCCACACCCCTCACTGTAACACTCTGATATACCCCACACGCTCACTGTAACACTCTGATATATCCCACACCCCTCACTGTAACACACTTATTTACCCCACACCCCTCACTGTAACACTCTGAAATATCCCACTCCCCTTACTATAACACGGTGATATATCCCACACGCCTCACTGTAACACTCTGATATATCGCACACCCCTCACTGTAACACTCTGATATATCCCACACCCCTCACTGTAACACTCTGATATATCCCACAGCCCTCACTGTAACACTCTGATATATCCCACACCCCTCACTGTAACACACTGATATACCCCACATCCCTCACTGTAACACTCTGATATATCCCACACCCCTCACTGTAACACTCTGATATATCCCAAACCCCTCACTATAACACTCTGATATATCCCACACCCCTCACTGTAACAATCCGATATATCCCACACCCCTCACTGTAACACTCTGATATATCCCACACCCCTCAGTGTAACACTCTGATATATCCCACACCCCTCACTGTAACACTCTGATATATCACACACCCCTCACTGTAACACTCTGATATATCCCACACCCCTCACTGTAACACTCTGATATATACCACACCCCTCACTGTAACACTCTGATATATCCGACAAGCCTCACTGTAACACTCTGATATATCCCACACCCCTCACTGTAACACTGATATATCCCACACACATCACAGTAACACTCTGATATATCCCAAACCCCTCACTGTAACACTCTGATATATCACACACCCCTCACTGTAACACTCTGATATATCCCACACCCCTCAAAGTAACACTCTGATATATCCCACACCCCTCACTGTAACACTCTGATATATCCCACACCCTTCACTGTAACACTCTGATATATCCCACACCCCCCACTGTAACACTCTGATATATCCCACACCCCTCACTTTTACACTCTGATATACCCCACACGCTCACTGTAACACTCTGATATATCCCAC
This sequence comes from Isurus oxyrinchus, assembly GCA_026770705.1. Taxonomy (NCBI): domain Eukaryota; kingdom Metazoa; phylum Chordata; class Chondrichthyes; order Lamniformes; family Lamnidae; genus Isurus; species Isurus oxyrinchus. The sequence goes on from JANJGN010001363.1 coordinate 63,680, forward strand.
ACCCCTCACTGTAACACACTTATTTACCCCACACCCCTCACTGTAACACTCTGAAATATCCCACACCCCTCACTATAACACGGTGATATATCCCACACCCCTCACTGTAACACTCTGATATATCGCACACCCCTCACTGTAACACTCTGATATATCCCACACCCCTCACTGTAACACTCTGATATACCCCACACACTCACTGTAACACTCTGATATATCCCACACCCCTCACTGTAACACAGGGATATACCCCACATCCCTCACTGTAACACTCTGATATATCCCACACACCTCACTGTAACACTCTGATATATCCCAAACCCCTCACTATAACACTCTGATATATCCCACACCCCTCACTGTAACAATCCGATATATCCCACACCACTCACTGTAACACTCTGATATATCCCACACCCCTCACTGCAACACTCTGATATATCCCACACCCCTCAGTGTAACACTCTGATATATCCCACACCCCTCACTGTAACACACTGATATACCCCACACCCCTCACTGTAACACTCTGATATATCCCACACCCCTCACTGTAACACTCTGATATATCCCTCACCGCTCACTGTAACACTCTGATATATCCCACACCCCTCACTGTAATACTCTGATATACCCCACATCCCTCACTGTAACACTGATATATCCCACACCCCTCACTTTAACACTCTGATATATCCCACACCCCTCACTGTAACACTGTGATAGATCCCACACCCCTCACTGTAACACTCTGATATATCCCACACCCCTCACTGTAGCACTGATATATCCCACACCCCTCACTGTAACACTCTGATATATACCACACCCCTCACTGTAACACTCTGATATATCTCACACCCCTCACTGTAACACTCTGATATATCCGACAAGCCTCACTGTAACACTCTGATATATCCCACACCCCTCACTGTAACACTGATATATCCCACACACATCACAGTAACACTCTGATATATCCCAAACCCCTCACTGTAACACTCTGATATATCACACACCCCTCACTGTAACACTCTGATATATCCCACACCCCTCAAAGTAACACTCTGATATATCCCACACCCCTCACTGAAACACTCTGATATATCCCACACCCTTCACAGTAACACTCTGATATATCCCACACCCCACACTGTAACACTCTGATATATCCCACAACCCTCCCTGTAACACTCTGATATACCCCACACGCTCACTGTAACACTCTGATATATCCCACACCCCTCACTGTAACACACTTATTTACCCCACACCCCTCACTGTAACACTCTGAAATATCCCACACCCCTCACTATAACACGGTGATATATCCCACACGCCTCACTGTAACACTCTGATATATCGCACACCCCTCACTGTAACACTCTGATATATCCCACACCCCTCACTGTAACACTCTGATATATCCCACAGCCCTCACTGTAACACTCTGATATATCCCACACCCCTCACTGTAACACACTGATATACCCCACATCCCTCACTGTAACACTCTGATATATCCCACACCCCTCACTGTAACACTCTGATATATCCCAAACCCCTCACTATAACACTCTGATATATCCCACACCCCTCACTGTAACAATCCGATATATCCCACACCCCTCACTGTAACACTCTGATATATCCCACACCCCTCACTGCAACACTCTGATATATCCCACACCCCTCAGTGTAACACTCTGATATATCCCACACCCCTCACTGTAACACACTGATATACCCCACACCCCTCACTGTAACACTCTGATATATCCGACACCCCTCACTGTAACACTCTGATATATCCCTCACCGCTCACTGTAACACTCTGATATATCCCACACCCCTCACTGTAATACTCTGATATACCCCACATCCCTCACTGTAACACTGATATATCCCACACCCCTCACTTTAACACTCTGATATATCCCACACCCCTCACTGTAACACTGTGATAGATCCCACACCCCTCACTGTAACACTCTGATATATCCCACACCCCTCACTGTAACACACTGATATATCCCACACCCGTCACTGTAACACGCTGATATACCCCACACTCCTCACTGTAACACTCTGATATATCCCACACCCCTCACTGTAACAATCTGATATATCCCACACCCCTCACTGTAACACTCTGATATACACCACATCCCTTACTGTAACACTCTGATATATCCCACACCCCTCACTGTAACACTCTAGAATACACCACACCCCTCACTGTAACACACTGATATAACCCACACACCTCACTGTAACAATCCGATATATCCCACACCCCTCACTGTAACACTCTGATATATCCCACACCCCTCACTGTAAAACTCTAGAATACACCACACCACTCACTGTAAAACACTGATATAACCCACACCCCTCACTGTAACACTTTGTTATACCCCACACCCCTCACTGTAACACTCTGATACACCCCACACCCCTCACTGTAGCACTCTGATATATCCCACACCTCTCACTGTAACACTCTGATATACACGACACCCTCACTGTAACAGTCTGATATATTCCACACCCCTCACTGTTACACTCTGATATATCCCACAGCCCTCACTGTAACACTCTGATATATCCCACACCCCTCACTGTAACACTGATATATCCCACACACCTCACTGTTACACTCTGATATATCCCACAGCCCTCACTGTAACACTCTGATATACCCCACACCACTCACTGTAACAATCTGATATATCCCACACCCCTCACTGTAACACTGATATATCCCACACACCTCACTGTAACACTGATTTCTCCCACACCCCTCACTGTAACACTGATATATCCCACACACCTCACTGTAACACTGATATATCACACATCACTCAACTGTAACACTCGGATATATCCCACACCCCTCACTGTAACACACTGATATATCACACACCCCTCACTGTAACACTCTGATATATCCCACACCCCTCACTGTAACACTCTGATATATCCCACACCCCTCACTGTAACACTCTGATATATCCCACAATCCTCACTGTAACACTCTGATATATCCCACACACCTCACTGTAACACTCTGATATATCCCACACCCCTCACTGTAACATGCTGATATATCCCACACCCCTCACTGTAACACACTGATATATCCCAGACCACTCACTGTAAAACTGATATATCCCACACCCCTCACTGTAAAACTCTGATATACCCCACACCCCTCAGAGTAACACTCTGATATATCCCACACCCCTGACTGTAATACAGATATATCTTACAGCCCTCACTGTAACACTCTGATATATTCCACAACCCTCACTGTAACACTCCGATATACCCCACACCCTTCAGTGTAACACTCTGATATACCCCACAGCCCTTACTGTAACACTCTGATATATCCCACACCCCTCACTGTAACAATCCGATATATCCCACACCACTCACTGTAACACTCTGATATATCCCACACCCCTCACTGCAACACTCTGATATATCCCACACCCCTCAGTGTAACACTCTGATATATCCCACACCCCTCACTGTAACACACTGATATACCCCACACCCCTCACTGTAACACTCTGATATATCCCACACCCCTCACTGTAACACTCTGATATATCCCTCACCGCTCACTGTAACACTCTGATATATCCCACACCCCTCACTGTAATACTCTGATATACCCCACATCCCTCACTGTAACACTGATATATCCCACACCCCTCACTTTAACACTCTGATATATCCCACACCCCTCACTGTAACACTGTGATAGATCCCACACCCCTCACTGTAACACTCTGATATATCCCACACCCCTCACTGTAGCACTGATATATCCCACACCCCTCACTGTAACACTCTGATATATACCACACCCCTCACTGTAACACTCTGATATATCTCACACCCCTCACTGTAACACTCTGATATATCCGACAAGCCTCACTGTAACACTCTGATATATCCCACACCCCTCACTGTAACACTGATATATCCCACACACATCACAGTAACACTCTGATATATCCCAAACCCCTCACTGTAACACTCTGATATATCACACACCCCTCACTGTAACACTCTGATATATCCCACACCCCTCAAAGTAACACTCTGATATATCCCACACCCCTCACTGAAACACTCTGATATATCCCACACCCTTCACAGTAACACTCTGATATATCCCACACCCCACACTGTAACACTCTGATATATCCCACAACCCTCCCTGTAACACTCTGATATACCCCACACGCTCACTGTAACACTCTGATATATCCCACACCCCTCACTGTAACACACTTATTTACCCCACACCCCTCACTGTAACACTCTGAAATATCCCACACCCCTCACTATAACACGGTGATATATCCCACACGCCTCACTGTAACACTCTGATATATCGCACACCCCTCACTGTAACACTCTGATATATCCCACACCCCTCACTGTAACACTCTGATATATCCCACAGCCCTCACTGTAACACTCTGATATATCCCACACCCCTCACTGTAACACACTGATATACCCCACATCCCTCACTGTAACACTCTGATATATCCCACACCCCTCACTGTAACACTCTGATATATCCCAAACCCCTCACTATAACACTCTGATATATCCCACACCCCTCACTGTAACAATCCGATATATCCCACACCCCTCACTGTAACACTCTGATATATCCCACACCCCTCACTGCAACACTCTGATATATCCCACACCCCTCAGTGTAACACTCTGATATATCCCACACCCCTCACTGTAACACACTGATATACCCCACACCCCTCACTGTAACACTCTGATATATCCGACACCCCTCACTGTAACACTCTGATATATCCCTCACCGCTCACTGTAACACTCTGATATATCCCACACCCCTCACTGTAATACTCTGATATACCCCACATCCCTCACTGTAACACTGATATATCCCACACCCCTCACTTTAACACTCTGATATATCCCACACCCCTCACTGTAACACTGTGATAGATCCCACACCCCTCACTGTAACACTCTGATATATCCCACACCCCTCACTGTAACACACTGATATATCCCACACCCGTCACTGTAACACGCTGATATACCCCACACTCCTCACTGTAACACTCTGATATATCCCACACCCCTCACTGTAACAATCTGATATATCCCACACCCCTCACTGTAACACTCTGATATACACCACATCCCTTACTGTAACACTCTGATATATCCCACACCCCTCACTGTAACACTCTAGAATACACCACACCCCTCACTGTAACACACTGATATAACCCACACACCTCACTGTAACAATCCGATATATCCCACACCCCTCACTGTAACACTCTGATATATCCCACACCCCTCACTGTAAAACTCTAGAATACACCACACCACTCACTGTAAAACACTGATATAACCCACACCCCTCACTGTAACACTTTGTTATACCCCACACCCCTCACTGTAACACTCTGATACACCCCACACCCCTCACTGTAGCACTCTGATATATCCCACACCTCTCACTGTAACACTCTGATATACACGACACCCTCACTGTAACAGTCTGATATATTCCACACCCCTCACTGTTACACTCTGATATATCCCACAGCCCTCACTGTAACACTCTGATATATCCCACACCCCTCACTGTAACACTGATATATCCCACACACCTCACTGTTACACTCTGATATATCCCACAGCCCTCACTGTAACACTCTGATATACCCCACACCACTCACTGTAACAATCTGATATATCCCACACCCCTCACTGTAACACTGATATATCCCACACACCTCACTGTAACACTGATTTCTCCCACACCCCTCACTGTAACACTGATATATCCCACACACCTCACTGTAACACTGATATATCACACATCACTCAACTGTAACACTCGGATATATCCCACACCCCTCACTGTAACACACTGATATATCACACACCCCTCACTGTAACACTCTGATATATCCCACACCCCTCACTGTAACACTCTGATATATCCCACACCCCTCACTGTAACACTCTGATATATCCCACAATCCTCACTGTAACACTCTGATATATCCCACACACCTCACTGTAACACTCTGATATATCCCACACCCCTCACTGTAACATGCTGATATATCCCACACCCCTCACTGTAACACACTGATATATCCCAGACCACTCACTGTAAAACTGATATATCCCACACCCCTCACTGTAAAACTCTGATATACCCCACACCCCTCAGAGTAACACTCTGATATATCCCACACCCCTGACTGTAATACAGATATATCTTACAGCCCTCACTGTAACACTCTGATATATTCCACAACCCTCACTGTAACACTCCGATATACCCCACACCCTTCAGTGTAACACTCTGATATACCCCACAGCCCTTACTGTAACACTCTGATATATCCCACACCCCTAACTGTAACACACTGATATATCTCACACCCCTCACTGTAACACACTGATATATACCACAGCCCTCACTGTAACACTCTGATATACCCCACACCCCTCGCTGTAACACTCTGATATACCCCACACCTCTCACTGTAACACTCTGATATATCCCACACCCCTCACTGTAACACTCTGATATATCCCACACCCCACACTGTAACATTCTGATATACACCACACCCCTCACTGTAACACCCTGATATCTCCAACACACCTCACTGTAATACTCTGATATATCCCACACCCCTCACTGTAACACTGATATATCCCACACCACTCACTGTAACACTGATATATCCCACACCCCTCACTGTAACACTGATATATCCAACACCCCTCACTGTAACACACTGATATATCCCACACCCCTCACTGTAACACACTGATATATCCCACACCCCTCTCTATAACACTCTGATATATCCCACACCCCTCACTGTAACACTCTGATATACCCCACACCCCTCACTGTAACACACTGATATATCCCACACCCCTCACTGTAACACACTGATATATCCCACACCCCTCACTGTAACACTCTGATATATCCCACACCCCTCGCTGTAACACTCTGATATACCCCACACCCCTCACTGTAACACACTGATATATCCCACACCCCTCACTGTAACACACTGATATATCCCACACCCCTCACTGTAACTCTCTGATATATCCCACACCCCTCACTGTAACACTCTGATATATCCCACACACCTCACTGTAACACACTGATATATACCCACACCCCTCACTGTAGCACCCTGATATATCCCACACACCTCAATGTAACACTCTGATAAACCCCACACCCCTCAGTGTAACACTCTGATATATCCCACGCCCCTAACTGTAACACTGATATATCCTACACCCCTCACTGTAACACTCTGATATATCCCACAACCCTCATTGTAACACTCCGATATACCCCACACCCTTCAGTGTAACACTCTGATATACGCCACACCCTTCAGTGCAACACTCTGATATACCCCACAGCCCTTACTGTAACACTCTGATATATCCCACACCCCTCACTATAACACTCTGATATATCTCACACCCCTCACTGTAACAAACTGATATATCCCACACCCCTCACTGTAACACTCTGATATATCTCACACCCCGCACTGTAACACTCTGATATATCCCACACACTCACTGTAACACTCTGATATATGCCACACCCTCACTGTAACACTCTGATATATCCCACAATCCTCACTGTAACACTCTGATATATCCCACACACCTCACTGTAACACTCTGATATATCCCACACCCCTCACTGTAACATGCTGATATATCCCACACCCCTCACTGTAACACACTGATATATCCCAGACCACTCACTGTAAAACTGATATATCCCACACCCCTCACTGTAAAACTCTGATATACCCCACACCCCTCAGAGTAACACTCTGATATATCCCACACCCCTGACTGTAATACAGATATATCTTACAGCCCTCACTGTAACACTCTGATATATTCCACAACCCTCACTGTAACACTCCGATATACCCCACACCCTTCAGTGTAACACTCTGATATACCCCACAGCCCTTACTGTAACACTCTGATATATCCCACACCCCTAACTGTAACACACTGATATATCTCACACCCCTCACTGTAACACACTGATATATACCACAGCCCTCACTGTAACACTCTGATATACCCCACACCCCTCGCTGTAACACTCTGATATACCCCACACCTCTCACTGTAACACTCTGATATATCCCACACCCCTCACTGTAACACTCTGATATATCCCACACCCCACACTGTAACATTCTGATATACACCACACCCCTCACTGTAACACCCTGATATCTCCAACACACCTCACTGTAATACTCTGATATATCCCACACCCCTCACTGTAACACTGATATATCCCACACCACTCACTGTAACACTGATATATCCCACACCCCTCACTGTAACACTGATATATCCAACACCCCTCACTGTAACACACTGATATATCCCACACCCCTCACTGTAACACACTGATATATCCCACACCCCTCTCTATAACACTCTGATATATCCCACACCCCTCACTGTAACACTCTGATATACCCCACACCCCTCACTGTAACACACTGATATATCCCACACCCCTCACTGTAACACACTGATATATCCCACACCCCTCACTGTAACACTCTGATATATCCCACACCCCTCGCTGTAACACTCTGATATACCCCACACCCCTCACTGTAACACACTGATATATCCCACACCCCTCACTGTAACACACTGATATATCCCACACCCCTCACTGTAACTCTCTGATATATCCCACACCCCTCACTGTAACACTCTGATATATCCCACACACCTCACTGTAACACACTGATATATACCCACACCCCTCACTGTAGCACCCTGATATATCCCACACACCTCAATGTAACACTCTGATAAACCCCACACCCCTCAGTGTAACACTCTGATATATCCCACGCCCCTAACTGTAACACTGATATATCCTACACCCCTCACTGTAACACTCTGATATATCCCACAACCCTCATTGTAACACTCCGATATACCCCACACCCTTCAGTGTAACACTCTGATATACGCCACACCCTTCAGTGCAACACTCTGATATACCCCACAGCCCTTACTGTAACACTCTGATATATCCCACACCCCTCACTATAACACTCTGATATATCTCACACCCCTCACTGTAACAAACTGATATATCCCACACCCCTCACTGTAACACTCTGATATATCTCACACCCCGCACTGTAACACTCTGATATATCCCACACACTCACTGTAACACTCTGATATATGCCACACCCTCACTGTAACACTCTGATATATCCCACACCCCTCACTGTAACACTCTGACATATCCCACACCCCTCACCGTAAAACTCTGATATGTCCCACACACTCAATGTAACACTCTGATATATGCCACACCCCTCAATGTAACACTCTGATATATCCCACACCCCTCACTGTAACACTGATATATCCCACACCCCGCACTGTAACACTCTGATATATCCCACACACTCACTGTAACACTCTGATATATGCCACACCCTCACTGTAACACTCTGATATATCCCACACCCCTCACTGTAACACTCTGATATATCACACACTCCTCACTGTAACAATCTGATATATCCCACACCCCTCACTGTAACACTCTGATATATACCACACCCCTCAGTGTAACACTCTGATATATCCCACACCCCTCACTGTAACACTCTGATATATCCGACACCCCTCACTGTAACACTCTGATATATCCCACACCCCTCACTGTAACACTGATATATCCCACACCCCTCACTGTAACTCTCTAATATATCCCACACCCCTCACTGTAACACTCTGATATATCCCACACGCCTAACTGTAACACTGATACATCCCACACACATCACTGTAACACTCTGATATATACCACATCCCTCACTGTAACACCCTGATATATCACACACCCCTCACTGTAACACTCTGATATATCCCACACCCCTCAAAGTAACACTCTGATATATCCCACACCCCTCACTGTAACACTCTGATATATCCCACACCCCTCACTGTAACAGTCTGATATATCTCACACCCCGCACTGTAACACTCTGATATATCCCACACACTCACTGTAACACTCTGATGTATGCCACGCCCTCACTGTAACACTCTGATATATCCCACACCCCTCACTGTAACACTGATATATCCCACACCCCTCACTGTAACACTCTGATATATCCCACACCCCTCACTGTAACACTCTGATATACCCCACACCCCTCACTGTAGCACTCTGATATATCCCACACCCCTCACTGTAACACCCTGATATATCCCACACCCCTCACTGTAACACTCTGATATATCCCACATCCCTCACTGTAACACTCTGATATATCCCACACCCCTCACTGTAACACTCTGATATATCCCACACCCTTCCCTGTAACACTTTGATATGTCCCACACCCCTCACTGTAACACTCTGATATACACCACACACCTCACTGACGCACTCTGTTATATCCCACACCCCTGACTGTAACACTGATATATCCTACACCCCTCACTGTAACACTCTGATATATCCCACAACCCTCACAGTAACAATCCGATATACCCCACACCCTTCAGTGTAACACTCTGATATACCCCACAGCCCTTACTGTAACACGCTGATATATCCCACACCCCTTACTATAACACTCTGACATATCTCACACCCCTCAATGTAACACTCTGATAAATCGCACACCCCGCACTGCAACATTCTGATATATCCCACACCCCTCACTGTAACACTCTGATAAATCGCACACCCCGCACTGTAACACTCTGATATATCCCACACACTCACTGTAACACTCTGATATATGCCACACCCTCACTGTAACACTCTGATATATCCCACACGCCTAACTGTAACACTGATATATCCCACACACATCACTGTAACACTCTGATATATCCCACATCCCTCACTGTAACACTCTGATAAATCACACACCCCTCACTGTAACACTCTGATATAACCCACACCCCTCAAAGTAACACTCTGATATATCCCACACCCCTCACTGTAACACTCTGATATATCCCACACCCCTCACTGTAACAGTCTGATATATCTCACACCCCGCACTGTAACACTCTGATATATCCCACACACGCACTGTAACACTCTGATATATGCCACACCCTCATTGTAACACTCTGATATATCCCACACCCCTCACTGTAACACTGATATATCCCACACCCCTCACTGTAACACTCTGATATATCCCACACCCCTCACTGTAACACTCTGATATACCCCACACCCCTCACTGTAACACTCTGATATATCCCACACCCCTCACTGTAACACCCTGATATATCCCACACCCCTCACTGTAACACTCTGATACATCCCACATCCCTCACTGTAACACTCTGATATATCCCACAACCCTCACTGTAACACTCTGATATATCCCAAACCCTTCCCTGTAACAATTTGATATGTCCCACACCCCTCACTGTAACACTCTGATATACACCACACACCTCAATGACACACTCTGTTATATCCCACACCACTCACTGTAACACTCTGATATATCCCACACCCCTCACTGTAACACTCTGATATATCACACACCCCTCACTGTAACACTCTGATATATCCCACACCCCTCACTGTAACACTCTGATATACACCACAGCCCTTACTGTAACACGCTGATATATCCCACACCCCTCACTATAACACTCTGACATATCTCACACCCCTCACTGTAACACACTGATATATCCCACACCCCTCACTGTAACACTCTGATATATCCCACACACTCACTGTAACACTCTGATATATGCCACACCCTCACTGTAACACTCTGATATATCCCACACCCCTCACTGTAACACAATGATATATCCCATACCCCTCACTGTAACACTCTGATATATCCCACACCCCTCACTGTAACACTCTGATATATCACACACCCCTCACTGTAACAATCTGATATATCCCACACCCCTCACTGTAACACTCTGATATATACCACACCCCTCACTGTAACACTCTGATATATCCCACACCCCTCACTGTAACACTCTGATATATCCGACACCCCTCACTGTAACACTCTGATATATCCCACACCCCTCACTGTAACACTGATATATCCCACACCCCTCACTGTAACACTCTAATATATCCCACACCCCTCACTGTAACACTCTGATATATCCCACACGCCTAACTGTAACACTGATACATCCCACACACATCACTGTAACACTCTGATATATACCACATCCCTCACTGTAACACCCTGATATATCACACACCCCTCACTGTAACACTCTGATATATCCCACACCCCTCAAAGTAACACTCTGATATATCCCACACCCCTCACTGTAACACTCTGATATATCCCACACCCCTCACTGTAACAGTCTGATATATCTCACACCCCGCACTGTAACACTCTGATATATCCCACACACTCACTGTAACACTCTGATGTATGCCACACCCTCACTGTAACACTCTGATATATCCCACACCCCTCACTGTAACACTGATATATCCCACACCCCTAACTGTAACACGCTGATATATCCCACACCCCTCACTGTAACACTCTGATATACCCCACACCCCTCACTGTAGCACTCTGATATATCCCACACCCCTCACTGTAACACCCTGATATATCCCACACCCCTCACTGTAACACTCTGATATATCCCACATCCCTCACTGTAACACTCTGATATATCCCACACCCCTCACTGTAACACTCTGATATATCCCACACCCTTCCCTGTAACACTTTGATATGTCCCACACCCCTCACTGTAACACTCTGATATACACCACACACCTCACTGACACACTCTGTTATATCCCACACCCCTGACTGTAACACTGATATATTCTACACCCCTCACTGTAACACTCTGATATATCCCACAACCCTCACTGTAACACTCCGATATACCCCACACCCTTCAGTGTAACACTCTGATATACCCCACAGCCCTTACTGTAACACGCTGATATATCCCACACCCCTCACTATAACACTCTGACATATCTCACACCCCTCAATGTAACACTCTGATAAATCGCACACCCCGCACTGCAACATTCTGATATATCCCACACCCCTCACTGTAACACTCTGATAAATCGCACACCCCGCACTGTAACACTCTGATATATCCCACACACTCACTGTAACACTCTGATATATGCCACACCCTCACTGTAACACTCTGATATATCCCACACCCCTCACTGTAACACTCTGACATATCCCACACCCCTCACTGTAACACTCTGATATATCCCACACACTCACGGTAACACTCTGATATATGCCACATCCTCACTGTAACACTCTGATATATCCCACACCCCTCACTGTAACACTGATATATCCCACACCCCTCACTGTAACACTCTGATATATCATACACCCCTCATTGTAACAATCTGATATACCCCACACCCCTCACTGTAACACCCTGATATATCCCACACCCCTCACTGTAACACTTTGATATACCCCACACACCTCACTGAAACACTCTGTTATATCCCACACCACTCACTGTAACACTCTGATATATCCCACACCCCTCACTGTAACACTCTGATATATCACACACCCCTCACTGTAACACTCTGATATATCCCACACCCCTCACTGTAACACTCTGATATATACCACACCCCTCACTGTAACACTCTGATATATCTCACACCCCTCACTGTAACACTCTGATATATCCGACACCGCTCACTGTAACACTCTGATATATCCCACAACCCTCACTGTAACACTGATATATCCCACACCCCTCACTGTAACACTCTGATATATCCCACACCCCTCACTGTAACACTCTGATATATCCCACACCCCTCACTGTAACACTGATATATCCCACACACATCACAGTAACACTCTGATATATCCCACAACTCTCACTGTAACACTCTGATATATCACACACCCCTCACTGTAACACTCTGATATATCCCACACCCCTCAAAGTAACACTCTGATATATCCCACACCCCTCACTGTAACACTCTGATATATCCCTCACCCCTCACTGTAACACTCTGATATATCCCACACCCCTCACAGTAACACTCTGATATATCGCACACCCCTCACTGGAACACTCTGATATACCCCACACCCTCACTGTAACACTCTGATATATCCCACACCCCTCACTGTAACACACTGATATACCCCACACCCCTCACTGTAACACTCTGATATATCCCACACCCCTCACTATAGCACCCTGATATATCCCACACCCCTCACTGTAACACTCTGATATATCCCACACCCCTCAATGTAACACTCTGATATATCCCACACCCTTCACTGTAACACTCTGATATATCCCACACCCCTCACTGTAACACTCTGATATATCCCACACCCCTCACTGTAACACTGATATATCCCAGACCCCTCACTGTAACACACTGATATATCCCACACCCCTCACTGTAACACTCTCATATACCCCACACTCCTCACTGTAACACTCTGATATATCCCACACCCCTCACTGTAACACTCTGATATATCCCACACCCCTCACTGTAACACTCTGATATACACCACATCCCTCACTGTAACACTCTGATATATCCCACATCCCTCACTGTAACACTCTAGAATACACCACACCCCTCACTGTAAGACACTGATATAACCCACACACCTCACTGTAACACTCTGATATACACCACATCCGTCACTGTAACACTCTGTTATATCCCATACCCCTCACTGTAACACACTGATATATCCCACACCCCTCACTGTAACACTCTGATATATCCCACACCCCTCACTGTAACACTCTGACATATCTCAGACCCCTCACTGTAACACTGATATATCCCACACCCCTCACTGTAACACTCTGAAATATCCCACACCCTCCTCTGTAACACTCTGATATATCCCACACCCCTCACTGTAACACTCTGATATACCCCACGCCCCTCACTTTAACACTCTCATATAACCAACACCCCTGACTGTAACACTGATATATCCCACACCCCTCACAGTAACACTCTGATATATCCCACACCCCCCTCTGTAACACTCTGATATATCCCACACCCCTCACTGTAACACTCTGATATATCCCACACCCTTCACTGTAACACTGTGATATGTCCCACACCCCTCACTGTAACACTTTGATATATCCCACACCCCTCACTGTAACACTCTGATATATCCCACACCCCTCACTGTAACACTCTGATATATCCCACACACCTCACTGAAACACTCTGTTATATCCCACACACCTCACTGTAACACTCCGATATATCCACACCCCACACTTTAACACTCTGATATATCACACACCTCTCACTGTAACACTCTGATATATCCCACACCCCTCACTGTAACACTCTGATATATAACACACCCCTCACTGTAACACTCTGATATATCTCACACCCCTCACTGTAACACTCTGATATATCCGACACCCCTCACTGTAACACTCTGATATATCCCACACCCCCCTCTGTAACACTCTGATATATCCCACACCCCTCACTGTAACTCTCTGATATACCCCACACCCCTCAGTTTAACACTCTGATATAACCCACACTCCTGACTTTAACACTGATATATCCCACACCCCTCACTGTAACACTCTGATATATCCCACACCCCACTCTGTAACACTCTGATACATCGCACACCCCTCACTGTAACACTCTGATATACCCCACACCTCTCAGTGTAACACTCTGATATATCCCACACCCCTGACTGTAACACTGATATATCCTAAACCCCTCACTGTAACACTCTGATATATCCCACAACCCTCACTGTAACACTCCGATATACCCCACAGCCTTCAGTGTAACACTCTGATATACCGCACAGCCCTTACTCTAACACTGTGATATATCCCACACCCCTCACTGTAACACTCTGATATATCTCGCACCCCGGACTGTAACACTCTGATATATCCCACACACTCACTGTAACACTCTGATATATGCCACACTCTCACTGTAACACTCTGATATATCCCACCCCCCTCACTGTAACACTCTGATATATCCCACACCCCTCACTGTAACACTCTGATAAACCCCACACCCCTCACTCTAACACTGATATATCCCACACCCTCACTGTAACACTCTGATATATCCCACACCCCTCACTGTAACACTCTGATATATACCACACCCCTCACTGTAACACTCTGATATATCCCATACCCTTCACTGTAACACTGTGATATGTCCCACACCCCTCACTGTAACACTTTGATATACCCCACACACCTCACTGAAACACTCTTTTATATCCCACACCACTCACTGTTACATTCCGATATATCCCACACCCCTCACTGTAACACTCTGATATATCACACACCCCTCACTGTAACACTCTGATATATCCCACACCCCTCACTGCAACACTCTGATATATACCACACCCCTCACTGTAACACTCCGATATATATCACACCCCTCACTGTAACACTCTGATATATCCGACACCCCTCACTGTAACACTCTGATATATCCCACACCCCTCACTGTAACACTGATATATCCCACACCCCTCACTGTAACACTCTGATATATCCCACACCCCTCACTGTAACACTCTGATATATCCCACACCCCTCACTGTAACACTGATATATCCCACACACATCACTGTGACACTCTGATATATCCCACACCCCTCACTGTAACACTCTGATATATCACACACCCCTCCCTGTAACACTCTGATGTATCCCACACCCCTCAAAGTAACACTCTGATATATCCCACACCCCTCACTGTAACACTCTGATATATCCCACACCCCTCACTGTAACACTCTGATATATCCCACACCCCTCACTGTAACACTCTGATATATCCCACACCCCTCACTGTAACACTCTGATATACACCACACCCTCACTGAAACACTCTGATATATCCCACACCCCTCACTATAACACACTGATATACCCCACACCCCTCACTGTAACACTCTGATATATCCCACACACCTCACTATAGCACCCTGATATATCCCACACCCCTGACTGTCACACTATGATATATCGCACACCCCTCACTGTAACACTCTGATATATCCCACACCCCTCACTGTAACACTCTGATATACCCCACACCCCTCACTGTAACACTCTGATATATCCCACACCCCTCACTGTCACACACAGATATACCCCACATCGCTCATTGTAAGACTCTGATATATCCCACACCCATCACTGTAACACTCTGATATATCCCACACCCCTCACTATAACACTCTGATATATCCCACACCCCTCACTGTAACACTCTGATATATCCCACACCCCTCACTGTAACACTCTGATATATCCCACAACCCTCACTGCAACACTCTGATATATCCCACACACCTCAGTGTAACACTCTGATATATCCCACACCCCTCACTGTAACACACTGATATACCCCACACCCCTCACTGTAACACTCTGATATATCCCACACCCCTCACTGTAACACTGATATATCCCACACCCCTCACTGTAACACTCTGCTATATCCCTCACCGCTCACTGTAACACTCTGATATATCCCACACCCCTCACTGTAACACTGATATATCCCACACACCTCACTTTAACACTCTGATATATCCCACACACCTCAATGTAACACTCTGATATATCCCACACCCCTCATGTAACACACTGATATATCCCACACCCCTCACTGTAACACCAATATTTCCCACACCCCTCACTGTAACACTCTGATATAGCCCACACACCTGACAGTAACAATCTGATATACCCCACACCCCTCACTCTAATACTCTGATATATCCCACATCCCTCAAACTAACACTCTGATATACCCCACACCCCTCACTGTAACACTCTGATATCCACCACACCCCTCACTGTAACACTCTGATATATCCCACACCCCTCAGTGTAACACTGATATACCCCACACAGCTCACAGTAACACATTGATATATCCCACATCCCTCACTGTAACACTCTGATATTACCGACACCCCTCACTGTAACACTCTGATATATCCCACACCCCTCACTGTAACACTGATATATCCCGCACCCCTCACTGTAACACTGATATATCCCACACCCCTCACTGTAACACTCTGATATATCCCACACCCCTCACTGTAACACTCTGATATATCCCACACCCCTCACTGTAACACTGATATATCCCACACACATCACTGTAACACTCTGATATATCCCACACCCCTCACTGTAACACTCTGATATATCACACACCCCTCACTGTAACACTCTGATATATCCCACACCCCTCAAAGTAACACTCTGATATATCCCACACCCCTCACTGTAACACTCTGATATATCCCACACCCCACACTGTAACACTCTGATATATCCCACACCCCTCACTGTAACACTCTGATATATCCCACACCCCTCACTGTAACACTCTGATATACACCACACCCTCACTGAAACACTCTGATATATCCCACACCCCTCACTATAACACACTGATATACCCCACACCCCTCACTGTAACACTCTGATATATCCCACACACCTCACTATAACACCCTGATATATCCCACACCCCTCACTGTAACACTCTGATATATCGCACACCCCTCACTGTAACACTCTGATATACCCCACACCCCTAACTGTAACACTCTGATATATCCCACACCCCTCACTGTAACACACAGATATACCCCACATCCCTCACTGTAACACTCTGATATATCCCACACCCATCACTGTAACACTCTGATATATCCCACACCCCTCACTATAACACTCTGATATATCCCACGCCCCTCATTGTAACACTCTGATATATCCCACACCCCTCACTGTAACACTCTGATATATCCCACAACCCTCACTGCAACACTCTGATATATCCCACACCCGTCAGTGTAACACTCTGATATATCCCACGCCCCTCACTGTAACACTCTGATATATCCCACACCCCTCACTGTAACACTCTGATATACACCACACCCTCACTGAAACACTCTGATATATCCCATACCCCTCACTATAACACACTGATATACCCCACACCCCTCACTGTAACACTCTGATATATCCCACACACCTCACTATAGCACCCTGATATATCCCACACCCCTCACTGTAACACTCTGATATATCGCACACCCCTCACTGTAACACTCTGATATATCCCACACCCCTCACTGTAACACTCTGATATACCCCACACCACTCACTGTAACACTCTGATATATCCCACACCCCTCACTGTAACACACAGATATACCCCACATCCCTCACTGTAACACTCTGATATATCCCACACCCATCACTGTA
The DNA here is from genome assembly GCA_026770705.1 of Isurus oxyrinchus. Classification (NCBI taxonomy): domain Eukaryota; kingdom Metazoa; phylum Chordata; class Chondrichthyes; order Lamniformes; family Lamnidae; genus Isurus; species Isurus oxyrinchus. Next base: position 83,156 of record JANJGN010001363.1, read on the forward strand.
ACACTCTGGTATATCCCACACCCCTCACTATAACACTCTGATATATCCCACACCCCTCACTGTAACACTCTGATATATCCCACACCCCTCACTGTAACACTCTGTATATCCCACAACCCTCACTGCAACACTCTGATATATCCCACACCCCTCAGTGTAACACTCTGATATATCCCACACCCCTCACTGTAACACACTGATATACCCCACACCCCTCACTGTAACACTCTGATATATCCCACACCCCTCACTGTAACACTGATATATCCCACACCCCTCACTGTAACACTCTGCTATATCCCTCACCGCTCACTGTAACACTCTGATATATCCCACACCCCTCACTGTAACACTGATATATCCCACACCCCTCACTTTAACACTCTGATATATCCCACACCCCTCAATGTAACACTCTGATATATCCCACACCCCTCATGTAACACTCTGATATCTCCCACACCCCTCACTGTAACACCAATATTTCCCACACCCCTCACTGTAACACTCTGATATATCCCACATCCCTCACACTAACACTCTGATATACCCCACACCCCTCACTGTAACACTCTGATATCCCCCACACCCCTCACTGTAACACTCTGATATATCCCACACCCCTCACTGTAACCCTGATATACCCCACACAGCTCACTGTAACACATTGATATATCCCACATCCCTCACTGTAACACTCTGATATATCCGACACCCCTCACTGTAACACTCTGATATATCCCCCACCCCTCACTGTAACACTGATATATCCCACACCCCTCACTGTAGCACTGATATATCCCACACCCCTCACTGTAACACTCTGATATATCCCACACCCCTCACTGTAACACTCTGATATATCCCACACCCCTCACTGTAACACTGATATATCCCACACACATCACTGTAACACTCTGATATATCCCACACCCCTCACTGTAACACTCTGATATTTCACACACCCCTCACTGTAACACTCTGATATATCCCACACCCCCAAAGTAACACTCTGATATATCCCACACCCCTCACTGTAACACTCTGATATATCCCACACCCCTCACTGTAACACTCTGATATATCCCACACCCCTCACTGTAACACTCTGATATATCCCACACCCCTCACTGTAACGCTCTGATATATCCCACACCTCTCACTGTAACACTCTGATATATCCCACACCCCTCACTGTAACACTCTGATATATCCCACACCCCTCACTGTAACACTCTGATATATCCCACACCCCTCACTGTAACACTCTGATATATCCCACACCCCTCACTGTAACACTCTGATATATCCCACACCCCTCACTGTAACTCTGATATATCCCACACCCCTCACTGTAACACCCTGATATATCCCACACCCCTCACTGTAACACACTGATATATCCCACACCCCTCACTGTAACACTCTGATATATCCCACACCCTCACTGTAACACTCTGGTATATCCCACACTACTCACTGTAACACTCTGATATATCCCACACCCCTCACTGTAACACTTTGATATATCCCACACACCTCACTGTAACACTCTGATATATCCCACACCCCTCACTGTAACACTCTGATATATCCCACACCCCTCACTGTAACTCTGATATATCCCACACCCCTCACTGTAACACCCTGATATATCCCACACCCCTCACTGTAACACACTGATATATCCCACACCCCTCACTGTAACACTCTGATATATCCCACACCCTCACTGTAACACTCTGATATATCCCACACCTCTCACTGTAACACTCTGATATATCCCACACCCCTCACTGTAACACTCTGATATATCCCACACCCCTCACTGCAACACTCTGATATATCCCACACCCCTCACTGTAACAGTCTGATATATCCCACACCCCTCACTGTAACACTCTGATATATCCCACACCCCCCACTGTAACACTCTGATATACCGCACACCCCTCACTGTAACACTCTGCTATATCCCACACCCCTCACTGTAACACTCTGATATATCCCACACCCCTCACTGTAACAGTCTGATATACCCCACACCCCTCACTGTAACACTCTGATAAATCCCACACCCCTCACTGTAACACTCTGATATATCCCACACCCCTCACTGTAACAGTCTGATATATCCCACACCCCTCACTGTAACACTCTGATATATCCCACACCCCTCACTGTAACACTCTGATATATCCCACACCCCTCACTGTAACACTCTGATATATCCCACACCCCTCACTGTAACACTCTGATATATCCCACACCCCTCACTGTAACACTCTGATATATCCCACACCCCTCACTGTGACACTCATATTTCCCATACCGGCTTTTTGAGATTCTTGGACTCACTCACTTCGGATTGTATTCCGGTTCCAGTTTCAGCTGAAGTGTAAATTAAAAGACACAAATAATTAATTTATCAATAATCATTCTCAAATGTCACTGTCCACAATCCCAATCCCAAACCCCGTTCATCCCACTGTACACAATCCCAATCCCAAACCCCTTTCCATTCACTCCCACTCTACACAATCCCAATCCCAAATCCCTTCTCATTCACTCCCACTGTACACAATCCCAATGGACCCAAATCCCTTCTCATTCACTCCCACTGTACACAATCCCAATAGACCCAAACCCCTTCCCATTCACTCCCACTGTACACAATCCCAATGGAGACAAACCCCTTCCCGTTCACTCCCACGGTACACAATCCCAATGGAACCAAACCCCTTCCCGTTCACTACCACTGTACACAATCCCAATCCCAAACCCCTTCCCGTTCACTCCCACTGCACACAATCCCAATGGACCCAAACCCCTTCCCGTTCACTCCCACTGTACACAATCCCAATGGACCCAAACCCCTTCCCATTCACTACCACTGTACGCAATTACAATCCAAAACCCCTTCCCACTCACTCCCACTGTATACAATCCCAATCCCAAACCCCTACCGGTTCACTCCCACTGCACACAATCCCAATTGAACCAAATCCCTTCCCGTTCACTACCACTGTACACAATCCCAATGGACACAAACCCCTTCCCGGTCAGTACTACTGGACAAAATTCCAATGGACCCAAACCCCTTCCCATTCACTCCCACTGTGCACAATCCCAATGGACCCAAACCCCTTCCCGTTCACTCCCTCTGTACACAATCCCAATGGACCCAAACCCCTTCCCGTTCACTCCCACTGTACACAATCCCAATGGACACAAATCCCTTCCCGTTCACTCCCACTGTACACAATCCCAATGGACCCAAACCCCTTCCCGTTCACTCCCTTTGTACACAATCCCAATCCCAATTCCCTTCCCGTTCACTCCCACTGTACACAATCCCAATGGACCCAAACCCCTTCCCGTTCACTCCCAGTGTAAACAATCCCAATGGACACAAACCCCTTCCCGGTCACTCCTTCTGGACAAAATTCCAATGGACCCAAAACCCTTCCCATTCACTCCCACTGTACACAATCCCAATGGACCCAAACCCCTTCCTGTTCACTCCCACTGTACAAATTTCCAATGGACAGAAATCCACATCCCTTTCCCTCCCATTGTACACAATCCCAATCCCAATCCCCTTCCCGTTCACTCCCACTGTACACAATCCCAATCCCAATCCCCTTCCTGTTCACTCACACTGTACACAATCTCATTGGAAACAAACCCCATCCGTTCACTCCCACTGTGCACAATCCCAATCCCAATCCCCTTCCCGTTCACTCCCACTGTACACAATCCCAATAGAACCAAACCCCTTCCCGTTCAGTGCCACTGTACACAATCCCAATGGAACCAAAAACCCTTCCTGTTCACTCCCACTGTACACAATCCCAAAGGACCCAAACCCCTTCCCGTTCACTCACACTGTACACAATCCCAATCTCAAAACACTTCCCGTTCACTCCCACTGTACACAATCCCAATCCCAAACCCATTCCCGTTCACTCCCAATGTACACAATCCCAATCCCAACCACTTCCCGGTCACTCCCACTGCACACAATCCCAAAGGACACAAACCACTTCCCGCTCATTCCCACTGTACACAATCCCAATCCCAAACCCCTTCCCGTTCACTCCCACTGTACACAATCCCAATGGACCCAAACCCCTTTCCCTTCACTCCCACTGTACACAATCCCAATGGAACCAAACCCCATCCCCTTCACTCCCACTGTACACACTCCCAATGGACCCAAACCCCTTCCCGTTCATTTCCACTGTACACAATCCCAATCCCAAAATCATTCCCATTCACTCCCACTGTACACAATCCCAATGGACCCAAACCACTTCTCGTTCACTCCCACTGTACACAATCCCAATGGACACAAACCCCTTCCCGTTCACTCTCACTGTACACAATCCCAATCCCAAAATCATTCCCATTCACTCCCACTGTACACAAACCCAGTCCAAAACCATTCCCTTTCACTCCCACTGTACACATTCCCAATGGACCCAAACCCCTTCCCACTCACTCCCACTGTACACAATCCCAATCCCAAACCCCTTCCTGTCCACTCCCACTGTACACAATCCAAATACCAAGCCCCTTCCCGTTCATTGCCACTGTACACAATCCCAATCCCAAACACCTTCCCGGTCACTCCCACTGTGCACAATACCAATGGACCCAAACCCCTTCCCGTTCACTCCCATTGTACACAATCCCAATGGACCCAAACCCCTTCCCGTTCACTCCAACTGTACACATTCCCAATGGATCCAAACCCCTTCCCATTCACTCCCACAGTACACAATCCCAATCCCAATCCCCAACCCCTTCACTCCCACTGTACACTATCCCAATGGACCCAAACCCCTTCCCCTTCACTCCCACTGTACAAAATCCCAATGGACCCAAACCCCTTCCCATTCACTCCCACTCTACACAATCCCAATCCCAAATCCCTTCTCATTCACTCCCACTGTACACAATCCCAATGGACCCAAATCCCTTCTCATTCACTCCCACTGTACACAATCCCAATAGACCCAAACCCCTTCCCATTCACTCCCACTGTACACAATCCCAATGGAGACAAACCCCTTCCCGTTCACTCCCACGGTACACAATCCCAATGGAACCAAACCCCTTCCCGTTCACTACCACTGTACACAATCCCAATCCCAAACCCCTTCCCGTTCACTCCCACTGCACACAATCCCAATGGACCCAAACCACTTCCCGCTCATTCCCACTGTACACAATCCCAATCCAAACCCCTTCCCGTTCACTCCCACTGTACACAATCCCAATGGACCCAAACCCCTTCCCATTCACTACCACTGTACGCAATTACAATCCAAAACCCCTTCCCACTCACTCCCACTGTATACAATCCCAATCCCAAACCCCTACCGGTTCACTCCCACTGCACACAATCCCAATTGAACCAAATCCCTTCCCGTTCACTACCACTGTACACAATCCCAATGGACACAAACCCCTTCCCGGTCACTACTACTGGACAAAATTCCAATGGACCCAAACCCCTTCCCATTCACTCCCACTGTGCACAATCCCAATGGACCCAAACCCCTTCCCGTTCACTCCCTCTGTACACAATCCCAATGGACCCAAACCTCTTCCCGTTCACTCCCACTGTACACAATCCCAATGGACACAAACCCCTTCCCGTTCACTCCCACTGTACACAATCCCAATGGACCCAAACCCCTTCCCGTTCACTCCCTTTGTACACAATCCCAATACCAATTCCCTTCCCGTTCACTCCCAATGTACACAATCCCAATGGACACAAACCCCTTCCCGTTCACTCCCACTGTACACAATCCCAATCCCAAAATCATTCCCATTCACTCCCACTGTACACAAACCCAGTCCAAAACCATTCCCTTTCACTCCCACTGTACACATTCCCAATGGACCCAAACCCCTTCCCACTCACTCCCACTGTACACAATCCCAATCCCAAACCCCTTCCCGTCCACTCCCACTGTACACAATCCAAATCCCAAGCCCCTTCCCGTTCATTCCCACTGTACACAATCCCAACCCCAAACACCTTCCCGGTCACTCCCACTGTACACAATCCCAATGGACCCAAACCCCTTCCCATTCACTCCCACTGTACACAATCCCAATGGACCCAAACCCCTTCCAGTTCACTCCCACTGTACACAATCCCAATGGACCGAAACCCCTTCCCGCTCACTCCCACTGTACACAATCCCAATGGAACCAAACCCCTTCCCGTTCACTCCCACTGTACACAATCCCAATGGACCCAAACCCCTTCCCGTTCACTCCCACTGTGCACAATCCTAATGGACCCAAACCCCTTCCCGTTCACTCCCACTGTACACAGTCCCAATGGACCCAAAACCCTTACCGTTCACTCCCACTGTACACAATCCCAATCCCAATGCCCTTCCCATTCACTCCCACTGTACACAATCCCAATGGACCCAAACCCCTTCCCGTTCACTCCCACTGTACACAATCCCAATGGACCCAAACCCCTTCCCGTTCACTCCGACTGTACACAGTCCCAATGGAGTCAAAACCCTTCCCGTTCACTCCCACTGCACGCAATTACAATCCAAAACCCCTTCCCACTCACTCCCACTGTATACAATCCCAATCCCAAACCCCTACCGGTTCACTCCCACTGCACACAATCCCAATTGAACCAAATCCCTTCCCGTTCACTACCACTGTACACAATCCCAATGGACACAAACCCCTTCCCGGTCACTACTACTGGACAAAATTCCAATGGACCCAAACCCCTTCCCATTCACTCCCACTGTGCACAATCCCAATGGACCCAAACCCCTTCCCGTTCACTCCCTCTGTACACAATCCCAATGGACCCAAACCCCTTCCCGTTCACTCCCACTGTACACAATCCCAATGGACACAAATCCCTTCCCGTTCACTCCCACTGTACACAATCCCAATGGACCCAAACCCCTTCCCGTTCACTCCCTTTGTACACAATCCCAATCCCAATTCCCTTCCCGTTCACTCCCACTGTACACAATCCCAATGGACCCAAACCCCTTCCCGTTCACTCCCAGTGTAAACAATCCCAATGGACACAAACCCCTTCCCGGTCACTCCTTCTGGACAAAATTCCAATGGACCCAAAACCCTTCCCATTCACTCCCACTGTACACAATCCCAATGGACCCAAACCCCTTCCTGTTCACTCCCACTGTACAAATTTCCAATGGACAGAAATCCACATCCCTTTCCCTCCCATTGTACACAATCCCAATCCCAATCCCCTTCCCGTTCACTCCCACTGTACACAATCCCAATCCCAATCCCCTTCCTGTTCACTCACACTGTACACAATCTCATTGGAAACAAACCCCATCCGTTCACTCCCACTGTGCACAATCCCAATCCCAATCCCCTTCCCGTTCACTCCCACTGTACACAATCCCAATAGAACCAAACCCCTTCCCGTTCAGTGCCACTGTACACAATCCCAATGGAACCAAAAACCCTTCCTGTTCACTCCCACTGTACACAATCCCAAAGGACCCAAACCCCTTCCCGTTCACTCACACTGTACACAATCCCAATCTCAAAACACTTCCCGTTCACTCCCACTGTACACAATCCCAATCCCAAACCCATTCCCGTTCACTCCCAATGTACACAATCCCAATCCCAACCACTTCCCGGTCACTCCCACTGCACACAATCCCAAAGGACACAAACCACTTCCCGCTCATTCCCACTGTACACAATCCCAATCCCAAACCCCTTCCCGTTCACTCCCACTGTACACAATCCCAATGGACCCAAACCCCTTTCCCTTCACTCCCACTGTACACAATCCCAATGGAACCAAACCCCATCCCCTTCACTCCCACTGTACACACTCCCAATGGACCCAAACCCCTTCCCGTTCATTTCCACTGTACACAATCCCAATCCCAAAATCATTCCCATTCACTCCCACTGTACACAATCCCAATGGACCCAAACCACTTCTCGTTCACTCCCACTGTACACAATCCCAATGGACACAAACCCCTTCCCGTTCACTCTCACTGTACACAATCCCAATCCCAAAATCATTCCCATTCACTCCCACTGTACACAAACCCAGTCCAAAACCATTCCCTTTCACTCCCACTGTACACATTCCCAATGGACCCAAACCCCTTCCCACTCACTCCCACTGTACACAATCCCAATCCCAAACCCCTTCCTGTCCACTCCCACTGTACACAATCCAAATACCAAGCCCCTTCCCGTTCATTGCCACTGTACACAATCCCAATCCCAAACACCTTCCCGGTCACTCCCACTGTGCACAATACCAATGGACCCAAACCCCTTCCCGTTCACTCCCATTGTACACAATCCCAATGGACCCAAACCCCTTCCCGTTCACTCCAACTGTACACATTCCCAATGGATCCAAACCCCTTCCCATTCACTCCCACAGTACACAATCCCAATCCCAATCCCCAACCCCTTCACTCCCACTGTACACTATCCCAATGGACCCAAACCCCTTCCCCTTCACTCCCACTGTACAAAATCCCAATGGACCCAAACCCCTTCCCATTCACTCCCACTCTACACAATCCCAATCCCAAATCCCTTCTCATTCACTCCCACTGTACACAATCCCAATGGACCCAAATCCCTTCACATTCACTCCCACTGTACACAATCCCAATAGACCCAAACCCCTTCCCATTCACTCCCACTGTACACAATCCCAATGGAGACAAACCCCTTCCCGTTCACTCCCACGGTACACAATCCCAATGGAACCAAACCCCTTCCCGTTCACTACCACTGTACACAATCCCAATCCCAAACCCCTTCCCGTTCACTCCCACTGCACACAATCCCAATGGACCCAAACCACTTCCCGCTCATTCCCACTGTACACAATCCCAATCCAAACCCCTTCCCGTTCACTCCCACTGTACACAATCCCAATGGACCCAAACCCCTTCCCATTCACTACCACTGTACGCAATTACAATCCAAAACCCCTTCCCACTCACTCCCACTGTATACAATCCCAATCCCAAACCCCTACCGGTTCACTCCCACTGCACACAATCCCAATTGAACCAAATCCCTTCCCGTTCACTACCACTGTACACAATCCCAATGGACACAAACCCCTTCCCGGTCACTACTACTGGACAAAATTCCAATGGACCCAAACCCCTTCCCATTCACTCCCACTGTGCACAATCCCAATGGACCCAAACCCCTTCCCGTTCACTCCCTCTGTACACAATCCCAATGGACCCAAACCTCTTCCCGTTCACTCCCACTGTACACAATCCCAATGGACACAAACCCCTTCCCGTTCACTCCCACTGTACACAATCCCAATGGACCCAAACCCCTTCCCGTTCACTCCCTTTGTACACAATCCCAATACCAATTCCCTTCCCGTTCACTCCCAATGTACACAATCCCAATGGACACAAACCCCTTCCCGTTCACTCCCACTGTACACAATCCCAATCCCAAAATCATTCCCATTCACTCCCACTGTACACAAACCCAGTCCAAAACCATTCCCTTTCACTCCCACTGTACACATTCCCAATGGACCCAAACCCCTTCCCACTCACTCCCACTGTACACAATCCCAATCCCAAACCCCTTCCCGTCCACTCCCACTGTACACAATCCAAATCCCAAGCCCCTTCCCGTTCATTCCCACTGTACACAATCCCAAACCCAAACACCTTCCCGGTCACTCCCACTGTACACAATCCCAATGGACCCAAACCCCTTCCCATTCACTCCCACTGTACACAATCCCAATGGACCCAAACCCCTTCCAGTTCACTCCCACTGTACACAATCCCAATGGACCGAAACCCCTTCCCGCTCACTCCCACTGTACACAATCCCAATGGAACCAAACCCCTTCCCGTTCACTCCCACTGTACACAATCCCAATGGACCCAAACCCCTTCCCGTTCACTCCCACTGTGCACAATCCTAATGGACCCAAACCCCTTCCCGTTCACTCCCACTGTACACAGTCCCAATGGACCCAAAACCCTTACCGTTCACTCCCACTGTACACAATCCCAATCCCAATGCCCTTCCCATTCACTCCCACTGTACACAATCCCAATGGACCCAAACCCCTTCCCGTTCACTCCCACTGTACACAATCCCAATGGACCCAAACCCCTTCCCGTTCACTCCGACTGTACACAGTCCCAATGGAGTCAAAACCCTTCCCGTTCACTCCCACTGTACACAATCCCAATGGAACCACACCCCTTCCCACTCACTCCCACTGTATACAATCACAATCCCAAACGCCTTCCCGTCCACTCCCACTGTACACAATCCCAAAGGACCCAAACCCCTTCCCATTCACTCCCAGTGTACACAATCCCATTGGACACCATCCCCAACCCCTTCAGTCCCACTGTACACAATCCCAATGGAACCAAATCCCTTCCCGTTCACTCCCACTGTACACAGTCCCAATGGACCCAAACCCCTTCCCATTCACTCCTACTGTACACAATCGCAAAGGACCCAAAACCCTTCCCGTTCACTCCCACTGTACACAATCCCAATGGACCCAAACCCCTTCCCGTTCATTCCCACTGTACACAATCCCAATGCAACCAAACCCCTTCCCGTTCACTCCCACTGTACACAATCCCAAAGGAACCAAACCCCTTCCCGTTCACTCCCACTGTACACAATCCCAATGGAACCAAACCCCTTCCCGTTCACTCCCACTGTACACAATCCCAATGGACCCAAACCCCTTCCCGTTCACTCCCACTGTACACAATCACAATGGACCCAAACCCCTTCCCGTTCACTCCCACTGTACACAATGCCAATGGAACCAAACCCCTTCCCGTTCACTCCCACTGTACACAATCGCAATGGACCCAAACCCCTTCTCATTCACTCCCACTGTACACAATCCCAATAGACCCAAACCCCTTCCCATTCACTCCCACTGTACACAATCCCAATGGAGACAAACCCCTAACTGTTCACTCCCACTGTAAACAATCCCAATGGACCAAAACCCCTTCCTGTTCACTCCCATGGTACACAATCCCAAAAGAACCAAACCCCTTCCCGTTCACTACCACTGTACACAATCCCTATCCCAAACACCTTCCGGTTCACTCCCACTGTAAACAATCCCAATGGACTCAAACCCCTTCCCATTCATTTTCACCGTTCACATCCCAATCCCAAACACCTTCCCGTTCACTCCCACTGCACACAATCCCAATGGACCCAAACCACTTCCCGCTCATTCCCACTGTACACAATCCCAATCCCAAACCCCTTCTTGTTCACTCCCACTGTACACATTCCCAATGGATCCAAACCCCTTCCCGTTCACTCCCACTGTACACAATCCCAATGGAACCAAACCACTTCCCGTTCACTCCCACTGTACACAATCCCAATGGACCCAAACCCCTTCTCATTCACTCCCACTGTACACAATCCCAATGGACACCAACCCCTACCCTTTCACTCCAACTGTACACAATCCCAAAGGAACCAAACCCCTTCCCGTTCACTACCACTGTACACAATCCCAATCCCAAACCCCTTCCCACTCACTCCCACTGCATAAAATCCCAATCCCAAACCCCTTCCCGTTCACTCCCACTGTACACAATCCCAATGGACCCAAATCCCTTCCTGTTCACTCCCACTGTACACAATCCCAAAGGACCAAAACCCCTTCCCATTCACTCCCACTGTACACAATCCCAATGGAACCAAACCCCTTCCCGTTCACTCCCACTGTACACAATCGCAATGGACCCAAACCCCTTCTCATTCACTCCCACTGTACACAATCCCAATAGACCCAAACCGCTTCCCATTCACTCCCACTGTACACAATCCCAATGGAGACAAACCCCTAACCGTTCACTCCCACTGTAAACTATCCCAATGGACAAAAACCGCTTCCCGTTTACTCCCACGGTACACAATCCCAATGGAACCAAACCCCTTCCCGTTCACTCCCACTGTACACTATCCCAATGGACCAAAACCACTTCCCCTCCACTCCCACTGTACACAATCCCATTGGACCCAAACGCCTTCCCATTCATTTCTACGGTACACAATCCCAATGCCAAAACCCTTCCCGGTCACTCGCACTGTACACAATCCCAATGGACCCAAACGCATTCCCATTCACTCCCACTGTGCACAATCCCAATGGACCCAAACCCCTTCCCGTTCACTCCCATTGTACACAATCCCAATGGACCCAAACCCCTTCCCGTTCACTCCAACTGTACACATTCCCAATGGATCCAAACCCCTTCCCATTCACTCCCACAGTACACAATCCCAATCCCAATCCCCAACCCCTTCACTCCCACTGTACACTATCCCAATGGACCCAAACCCCTTCCCCTTCACTCCCACTGTACAAAATCCCAATGGACCCAAACCCCTTCCCATTCACTCCCACTCTACACAATCCCAATGGACCCAAATCCCTTCTCATTCACTCCCACTGTACACAATCCCAATAGACCCAAACCCCTTCCCATTCACTCCCACTGTACACAATCCCAATGGAGACAAACCCCTTCCCGTTCACTCCCACGGTACACAATCCCAATGGAACCAAACCCCTTCCCGTTCACTACCACTGTACAAAATCCCAATGGACCCAAACCCCTTCCCATTCACTCCCACTCTACACAATCCCAATGGACCCAAATCCCTTCTCATTCACTCCCACTGTACACAATCCCAATAGACCCAAACCCCTTCCCATTCACTCCCACTGTACACAATCCCAATGGAGACAAACCCCTTCCCGTTCACTCCCACGGTACACAATCCCAATGGAACCAAACCCCTTCCCGTTCACTACCACTGTGCACAATCCCAATCCCAAACCCCTTCCCGTTCACTCCCACTGCACACAATCCCAATGGACCCAAACCACTTCCCGCTCATTCCCACTGTACACAATCCCAATCCAAACCCCTTCCCGTTCACTCCCACTGTACACAATCCCAATGGACACAAACCCCTTCCCGTTCACTGCCACTGTACACAATCCCAATGGACCCAAACCCCTTCCCATTCACTACCACTGTACGCAATTACAATCCAAAACCCCTTCCCACTCACTCCCACTGTATACAATCCCAATCCCAAACCCCTACCGGTTCACTCCCACTGCACACAATCCCAATTGAACCAAATCCCTTCCCGTTCACTACCACTGTACACAATCCCAATGGACACAAACCCCTTCCCGGTCACTACTACTGGACAAAATTCCAATGGACCCAAACCCCTTCCCATTCACTCCCACTGTGCACAATCCCAATGGACCCAAACCCCTTCCCGTTCACTCCCTCTGTAAACAATCCCAATGGACCCAAACCCCTTCCCGTTCACTCCCACTGTACACAATCCCAATGGACACAAACCCCTTCCCGTTCACTCCCACTGTACACAATCCCAATGGACCCAAACCCCTTCCCGTTCACTCCCTTTGTACACAATCCCAATCCCAATTCCCTTCCCGTTCACTCCCACTGTACACAATCCCAATGGACCCAAACCCCTTCCCGTTCACTCCCAGTGTAAACAATCCCAATGGACACAAACCCCTTCCCGGTCACTCCTTCTGGACAAAATTCCAATGGACCCAAAACCCTTCCCATTCACTCCCACTGTACACAATCCCAATGGACCCAAACCCCTTCCTGTTCACTCCCACTGTACAAATTTCCAATGGACAGAAATCCACATCCCTTTCCCTCCCATTGTACACAATCCCAATCCCAATCCCCTTCCCGTTCACTCCCACTGTACACAATCCCAATCCCAATCCCCTTCCTGTTCACTCACACTGTACACAATCTCATTGGAAACAAACCCCATCCGTTCACTCCCACTGTGCACAATCCCAATCCCAATCCCCTTCCCGTTCACTCCCACTGTACACAATCCCAATAGAACCAAACCCCTTCCCGTTCACTCCCACTGTACACAATCCCAATGGAACCAAAAACCCTTCCTGTTCACTCCCACTGTACACAATCCCAAAGGACCCAAACCCCTTCCCGTTCACTCACACTGCACACAATCCCAATCTCAAAACACTTCCCGTTCACTCCCACTGTACACAATCCCAATCCCAAACCCATTCCCGTTCACTCCCAATGTACACAATCCCAATCCCAACCACTTCCCGGTCACTCCCACTGCACACAATCCCAAAGGACCCAAACCACTTCCCGCTCATTCCCACTGTACACAATCCCAATCCCAAACCCCTTCCCGTTCACTCCCACTGTACACAATCCCAATGGACCCAAACCCCTTTCCCTTCACTCCCACTGTACACAATCCCAATGGACCCAAACCCCTTCTCGTTCACTCCCACTGTACACAATCCCAATGGACACAAACCCCTTCCCGTTCACTCCCACTGTACACAATCCCAATCCCAAAATCATTCCCATTCACTCCCACTGTACACAAACCCAGTCCAAAACCATTCCCTTTCACTCCCACTGTACACATTCCCAATGGACCCAAACCCCTTCCCACTCACTCCCACTGTACACAATCCCAATCCCAAACCCCTTCCCGTCCACTCCCACTGTACACAATCCAAATCCCAAGCCCCTTCCCGTTCATTCCCACTGTACACAATCCCAAACCCAAACACCTTCCCGGTCACTCCCACTGTACACAATCCCAATGGACCCAAACCCCTTCCCATTCACTCCCACTGTACACAATCCCAATGGACCCAAACCCCTTCCAGTTCACTACCACTGTACACAATCCCAATGGACCGAAACCCCTTCCCGTTCACTCCCACTGTACACAATCCCAATGGAACCAAACCCCTTCCCGTTCACTCCCACTGTACACAATCCCAATGGACCCAAACCCCTTCCCGTTCACTCCCACTGTGCACAATCCTAATGGACCCAAACCCCTTCCCGTTCACTCCCACTGTACACAGTCCCAATGGACCCAAAACCCTTACCGTTCACTCCCACTGTACACAATCCCAATCCCAATGCCCTTCCCATTCACTCCCACTGTACACAATCCCAATGGACCCAAACCCCTTCCCGTTCACTCCCACTGTACACAATCCCAATGGACCCAAACCCCTTCCCGTTCACTCCGACTGTACACAGTCCCAATGGAGTCAAAACCCTTCCCGTTCACTCCCACTGTACACAATCCCAATGGAACCACACCCCTTCCCACTCACTCCCACTGTATACAATCACAATCCCAAACGCCTTCCCGTCCACTCCCACTGTACACAATCCCAAAGGACCCAAACCCCTTCCCATTCACTCCCAGTGTACACAATCCCATTGGACACCATCCCCAACCCCTTCAGTCCCACTGTACACCATCCCAATGGAACCAAATCCCTTCCCGTTCACTCCCACTGTACACAGTCCCAATGGACCCAAACCCCTTCCCATTCACTCCTACTGTACACAATCGTAAAGGACCCAAAACCCTTCCCGTTCACTCCCACTGTACACAATCCCAATGGACCCAAACCCCTTCCCGTTCATTCCCACTGTACGCAATCCCAATGGAACCAAACCCCTTCCCGTTCACTCCCACTGTACACAATCCCAATGGAACAAAACCCCTTCCCGTTCACTCCCACTGTACACAATCCCAATGGAACCAAACCCCTTCCCGTTCACTCCCACTGTACACAATCCCAATGGACCCAAACCCCTTCCCGTTCACTCCCACTGTACACAATCACAATGGACCCAAACCCCTTCCCGTTCACTCCCACTGTACACAATGCCAATGGAACCAAACCCCTTCCCGTTCACTCCCACTGTACACAATCGCAATGGACCCAAACCCCTTCTCATTCACTCCCACTGTACACAATCCCAATAGACCCAAACCCCTTCCCATTCACTCCCACTGTAAACAATCCCAATGGAGACAAACCCCTAACTGTTCACTCCCACTGTAAACAATCCCAATGGACCAAAACCCCTTCCTGTTCACTCCCATGGTACACAATCCCAAAAGAACCAAACCCCTTCCCGTTCACTACCACTGTACACAATCCCAATCCCAAACACCTTCCGGTTCACTCCCACTGTAAACAATCCCAATGGACTCAAACCCCTTCCCATTCATTTTCACCGTTCACATCCCAATCCCAAACACCTTCCCGTTCACTCCCACTGCACACAATCCCAATGGACCCAAACCACTTCCCGCTCATTCCCACTGTACACAATCCCAATCCCAAACCCCTTCTTGTTCACTCCCACTGTACACATTCCCAATGGATCCAAACCCCTTCCCGTTCACTCCCACTGTACACAATCCCAATGGAACCAAACCACTTCCTGTTCACTCCCACTGTACACAATCCCAATGGACCCAAACCCCTTCTCATTCACTCCCACTGTACACAATCCCAATGGACACCAACCCCTACCCTTTCACTCCAACTGTACACAATCCCAAAGGAACCAAACCCCTTCCCGTTCACTACCACTGTACACAATCCCAATCCCAAACCCCTTCCCACTCACTCCCACTGCATAAAATCCCAATCCCAAACCCCTTCCCGTTCACTCCCACTGTACACAATCCCAATGGACCCAAATCCCTTCCTGTTCACTCCCACTGTACACAATCCCAAAGGACCAAAACCCCTTCCCATTCACTCCCACTGTACACAATCCCAATGGAACCAAACCCCTTCCCGTTCACTCCCACTGTACACAATCGCAATGGACCCAAACCCCTTCTCATTCACTCCCACTGTACACAATCCCAATAGACCCAAACCCCTTCCCATTCACTCCCACTGTACACAATCCCAATGGAGACAAACCCCTAACCGTTCACTCCCACTGTAAACTATCCCAATGGACAAAAACCGCTTCCCGTTTACTCCCACGGTACACAATCCCAATGGAACCAAACCCCTTCCCGTTCACTCCCACTGTACACTATCCCAATGGACCAAAACCACTTCCCCTCCACTCCCACTGTACACAATCCCATTGGACCCAAACGCCTTCCCATTCATTTCTACGGTACACAATCCCAATGCCAAAACCCTTCCCGGTCACTCGCACTGTACACAATCCCAATGGACCCAAACGCATTCCCATTCACTCCCACTGTGCACAATCCCAATGGACCCAAACCCCTTCCCGTTCACTCCCATTGTACACAATCCCAATGGACCCAAACCCCTTCCCGTTCACTCCAACTGTACACATTCCCAATGGATCCAAACCCCTTCCCATTCACTCCCACAGTACACAATCCCAATCCCAATCCCCAACCCCTTCACTCCCACTGTACACTATCCCAATGGACACAAACCCCTTCCCATTCACTCCCACTCTACACAATCCCAATGGACCCAAATCCCTTCTCATTCACTCCCACTGTACACAATCCCAATAGACCCAAACCCCTTCCCATTCACTCCCACTGTACACAATCCCAATGGAGACAAACCCCTTCCCGTTCACTCCCACGGTACACAATCCCAATGGAACCAAACCCCTTCCCGTTCACTACCACTGTGCACAATCCCAATCCCAAACCCCTTCCCGTTCACTCCCACTGCACACAATCCCAATGGACCCAAACCACTTCCCGCTCATTCCCACTGTACACAATCCCAATCCAAACCCCTTCCCGTTCACTCCCACTGTACACAATCCCAATGGACACAAACCCCTTCCCGTTCACTGCCACTGTACACAATCCCAATGGACCCAAACCCCTTCCCATTCACTACCACTGTACGCAATTACAATCCAAAACCCCTTCCCACTCACTCCCACTGTATACAATCCCAATCCCGAACCCCTACCGGTTCACTCCCACTGCACACAATCCCAATTGAACCAAATCCCTTCCCGTTCACTACCACTGTACACAATCCCAATGGACACAAACCCCTTCCCGGTCACTACTACTGGACAAAATTCCAATGGACCCAAACCCCTTCCCATTCATTCCCACTGTGCACAATCCCAATGGACCCAAACCCCTTCCCGTTCACTCCCTCTGTACACAATCCCAATGGACCCAAACCCCTTCCCGTTTACTCCCACTGTACACAATCCCAATGGACACAAACCCCTTCCCGTTCACTCCCACTGTACACAATCCCAATGGACCCAAACCCCTTCCCGTTCACTCCCTTTGTACACAATCCCAATCCCAATTCCCTTCCCGTTCACTCCCACTGTACACAATCCCAATGGACCCAAACCCCTTCCCGTTCACTCCCAGTGTAAACAATCCCAATGGACACAAACCCCTTCCCGGTCACTCCTTCTGGACAAAATTCCAATGGACCCAAAACCCTTCCCATTCACTCCCACTGTACACAATCCCAATGGACCCAAACCCCTTCCTGTTCACTCCCACTGTACAAATTTCCAATGGACAGAAATCCACATCCCTTTCCCTCCCATTGTACACAATCCCAATCCCAATCCCCTTCCCGTTCACTCCCACTGTACACAATCCCAATCCCAATCCCCTTCCTGTTCACTCACACTGTACACAATCTCATTGGAAACAAACCCCATCCGTTCACTCCCACTGTGCACAATCCCAATCCCAATCCCCTTCCCGTTCACTCCCACTGTACACAATCCCAATAGAACCAAACCCCTTCCCGTTCAGTGCCACTGTACACAATCCCAATGGAACCAAAAACCCTTCCTGTTCACTCCCACTGTACACAATCCCAAAGGACCCAAACCCCTTCCCGTTCACTCACACTGTACACAATCCCAATCTCAAAACACTTCCCGTTCACTCCCACTGTACACAATCCCAATCCCAAACCCATTCCCGTTCACTCCCAATGTACACAATCCCAATCCCAACCACTTCCCGGTCACTCCCACTGCACACAATCCCAAAGGACCCAAACCACTTCCCGCTCATTCCCACTGTACACAATCCCAATCCCAAACCCCTTCCCGTTCACTCCCACTGCACACAATCCCAATGGACCCAAACCCCTTTCCCTTCACTCCCACTGTACACAATCCCAATGGAACCAAACCCCATCCCCTTCACTCCCACTGTACACACTCCCAATGGACCCAAACCCCTTCCCGTTCATTTCCACTGTACACAATCCCAATGGACCCAAACCCCTTCTCGTTCACTCCCACTGTACACAATCCCAATGGACACAAACCCCTTCCCGTTCACTCCCACTGTACACAATCCCAATCCCAAAATCATTCCCATTCACTCCCACTGTACACAAACCCAGTCCAAAACCATTCCCTTTCACTCCCACTGTACACATTCCCAATGGACACAAACCCCTTCCCACTCACTCCCACTGTACACAATCCCAATCCCAAACCCCTTCCCGTCCACTCCCACTGTACACAATCCAAATCCCAAGCCCCTTCCCGTTCATTCCCACTGTACACAATCCCAATCCCAAACACCTTCCCGGTCACTCCCACTGTACACAATCCCAATGGACCCAAACCCCTTCCCCTTCACTCCCACTGTACACAATCCCAATGGACCCAAACCCCTTCCATTTCACTCCCACTGTACACAATCCCAATGGACCGAAACCCCTTCCCGTTCACTCCCACTGTACACAATCCCAATGGACCCAAACCCCTTCCCGTTCACTCCCACTGTACACAATCCCAATGGAACCAAACCCCTTCCCGTTCACTCCCACTGTACACAATCCCAATGGACCCAAACCCCTTCCCGTTCACTCCCACTGTGCACAATCCTAATGGACCCAAACCCCTTCCCGTTCACTCCCACTGTACACAATCTCAATGGACACAAAACACCTTCCCGTTCACTCCCACTGTGCACAATCCTAATGGACCCAAACCCCTTCCCGTTCACTCCCACTGTACACAGTCCCAATGGACCCAAAACCCTTACCGTTCACTCCCACTGTACACAATCCCAATCCCAATGCCCTTCCCATTCACTCCCACTGTACACAATCCCAATGGACCCAAACCCCTTCCCGTTCACTCCGACTGTACACAGTCCCAATGGAGTCAAAACCCTTCCCGTTCACTCCCACTGTACACAATCCCAATGGAACCACACCCCTTCCCACTCACTCCCACTGTATACAATCACAATCCCAAACGCCTTCCCGTCCACTCCCACTGTACACAATCCCAAAGGACCCAAACCCCTTCCCATTCACTCCCAGTGTACACAATCCCATTGGACACCATCCCCTACCCCTTCAGTCCCACTGTACACAATCCCAATGGAACCAAATCCCTTCCCGTTCACTCCCACTGTACACAGTCCCAATGGACCCAAACCCCTTCCCATTCACTCCTACTGTACACAATCGCAAAGGACCCAAAACCCTTCCCGTTCACTCCCACTGTACACAATCCCAATGGACCCAAACCCCTTCCCGTTCATTCCCACTGTACACAATCCCAATGGAACCAAACCCCTTCCCGTTCACTCCCACTGTACACAATCCCAATGGAACCAAACCCCTTCCCGTTCACTCCCACTGTACACATTCCCAATGGACCCAAAACCCTTGCCATTCACTCCCTCTGTACACAATCCCAATGGAACCAAACCCCTTCCCATTCACTCCCACTGTACACAATCCCAATGGACCCAAACCCCAACCCCTTCACTCCCACTGTACACAATCCCAATGGACACAAACGCCTTCCCATTCACTCCCACTGTACACAATCCCAATGGACCCAGACACCTTCCCATTCACTCCCACTGTACACAATCCCAATCCCAAACCCCAACCCCTTCACTCCCACTGTACACAATCCCATTCGACCCAAAACACCTTCCCGGTTACTCCCACTGTACACAATCCCAATGGACCCAAACCCCTTCCCATTCACTCCCACTGTACACAATCCCAATGGACCCAAACCCCTTCCCCTTCACTCCCACTGTACAGAATCCCAATGGACGCAAACCCCTTCCCGTTCACTACCACTGCACACAATCCCAATGGACACAAACCCTTTCCCGTTCACTCCCACTGTGCACAATCCCAATGGACCCAAACCCCTTCCCGTTCACTCCCACTGTACACAATCCCAATGGACCCAAACCCCTTCCCGTTCACTCCCTCTGTACACAATCCCAATCCCAATGCCCTTCCCGTTCACTCACATTGTACACAATCCCAATGGTCTGAAACCCCTTCCTGTTCACTCCCACTGTACACAATCCCAATGGAACCAAAACCCTTCCCGTTCCCTCCCACTGTACACAATCCCAAAGGACCCAAACCCCTTCCCGTTCACTCCCACTGTACACAATCCCAATGGACCCAAACCCCTTCCTGTTCACTCCCACTGTACACAATCCCAATGGACCCAAAGCCCTTCCCGTTCACTCCCACTGTACACAATCCCAATGGACCCAAACCCCTTCCTGTTCACTCCCACTGTACACAATCCCAATGGACCCAAAGCCCTTCCCGTTCACTCCCACTGTACACAATCCCAATGTCAAACCCCTTCCCGTTCATTCCCAATGTACACAATCCCAATGCCAACCCCCATCCCGTTCATTTCCACTGGACACAATCCCAATGGACCCAAACCCCTTCCCGTTCCCTCCCACTGTACACAATCCCAAAGGACCCAAACCCCTTCCCATTCAGTCCCACTGTACACAATCCCAATGGACCCAAAACCCTTCCTGTTCACTCCCACTGTACACAATCCCAATGGACCCAATCCCCTTCCTGTTCACTCCCACTGTACACAATCCCAAAGGACCCAATCCCCTTCCTGTTCACTCCCACTGTACACAATCCCAATTGACCCAAACCCCTTTCCCTTCAATGCCACTGTGCTCAATCCCAATGGACAAAAGCCCCTACACGTTCACTCCCATTGTACACAATCCCAATCAGAATCCCCTTCCCACTCACTCCCACTGTACACAATCACAATCCCCTTCCCGTGCACTCCCACTGTACACAATCCCAATCCCAAGCCCCTTCCTTCTCACTCCCACTGTACACAATCCCAATCCCCTTCCCGTCCACTCCCACTGTACACAATCCCAATCCCAAGCCCCTTCCCGTTCACGCCCACTGTACACAATCCCAATGCCAAACCCCTTCCCATTCACTCCCACTGTACACAATCCCAAAGGAACCAAACCCCTTCCCATTCACTCCCACTGTAAACAAACCCAATGGACCCATACCCCTTCCCGTTCACTCCCACTGTACACAATCCAAATTCCAAACAGCTTCCCGTTAATTCCCACTGTGCACAATCCCAATCTCAAACCCCTTCCCGTTCACTCCAACTGTACACAATCCCAATGGAACCAAACCACTTCCCATTCATTTCCACTGTACACAATCCCAATGGACTCAAACAACTTCCCATTTATTTCCACGGTACAGAATCCCAATCCCAAACCCCTTCCCAAACACACCCACTGTACACAATCCCAATGGACCCAAACCCCTTCCCATTCACTCCCACTGTACACAATCCCAATGGACCCAAACACCTTCCCATTCACTCCCACTGTCCGCAATCCAAATGGACCCAAACCCGTTCCCGTTCACTCCCACTGTACACAATCCCAATGGACCCAAACCCCTTCCCATTCACTCCCACTGTACACAATCCCAAAGGACCCAAACCCCTTCCTGTTCACTCCCACTGTACACAATCCCAATGGACCCAAACCCCTTCCCGT
Organism: Isurus oxyrinchus; assembly: GCA_026770705.1. Classification (NCBI taxonomy): domain Eukaryota; kingdom Metazoa; phylum Chordata; class Chondrichthyes; order Lamniformes; family Lamnidae; genus Isurus; species Isurus oxyrinchus. The sequence continues at coordinate 105,932 of JANJGN010001363.1, forward strand.
TCACTCCCACTGCACACAATCCCAATGGAACCAAACCCCTTCCCGTTCATTCCCACTGTACACAATCCCAATGGAACCAAACCCCTTCCCGTTCACTCCCACTGTACACAATCCCAATGGACCCAAACCCCTTCCCCTTCACTCCCACTGTACAAAATCCCAATGGACAAAAACCCCTTCCCGTTCACTCCCACTGTACACATTCCCAATGGACCCAAAACCCTTGCCATTCACTCCCTCTGTACACAATCCCAATGGAACCAAACCCCTTCCCATTCACTCCCACTGTACACAATCCCAATGGACCCAAACCCCAACCCCTTCACTCCCACTGTACAAAATCCCAATGGACACAAACCCCTTCCCATTCACTCCCACTGTACACAATCCCAATGGACCCAAACACCTTCCCATTCACTCCCACTGTACACAATCCCAATCCCAAACCCCAACCCCTTCACTCCCACTGTACACAATCCCATTCGACCCAAAACACCTTCCCGGTTACTCCCACTGTACACAATCCCAATGGACCCAAACCCCTTCCCATTCACTCCCACTGTACACAATCCCAATGGACCCAAACCCCTTCCCCTTCACTCCCACTGTACAGAATCCCAATGGACGCAAACCCCTTCCCGTTCACTCCCACTGTACACAATCCCAATGGACCCAAACCCCTTCCCGTTCACTCCCACTGTACACAATCCCAATGGACCGAAACCCATTCCCGTTCACTCCCACTGTATACAATCCCAATGGACCCAAACCCCTTCCCGTTCACTACCACTGCACACAATCCCAATGGACACAAACCCTTTCCCGTTCACTCCCACTGTGCACAATCCCAATGGACCCAAACCCCTTCCCGTTCACTCCCACTGTACACAATCCCAATGGACCCAAACCCCTTCCCGTTCACTCCCTCTGTACACAATCCCAATCCCAATGCCCTTCCCGTTCACTCACATTGTACACAATCCCAATGGTCTGAAACCCCTTCCTGTTCACTCCCACTATACACAATCCCAATGGAACCAAAACCCTTCCCGTTCCCTCCCACTGTACACAATCCCAAAGGACCCAAACCCCTTCCCGTTCACTCCCACTGTACACAATCCCAATGGACCCAAACCCCTTCCCATTCACTCCCACTGTACACAATCCCAATGGACCCAAACCCCTTCCTGTTCACTCCCACTGTACACAATCCCAATGGACCCAAAGCCCTTCCCGTTCACTCCCACTGTACACAATCCCAATGTCAAACCCCTTCCCGTTCATTCCCAATGTACACAATCCCAATACCAACCCCCATCCCGTTCATTTCCACTGTACACAATCCCAATGGACCCAAACCCCTTCCCGTTCCCTCCCACTGTACACAATCCCAAAGGACCCAAACCCCTTCCCATTCAGTCCCACTGTACACAATCCCAATGGACCCAAAACCCTTCCTGTTCACTCCCACTGTACACAATCCCAATGGACCCAATCCCCTACCTGTTCACTCCCACTGTACACAATCCCAAAGGACCAAATCCCCTTCCTGTTCACTCCCACTGTACACAATCCCAATTGACCCAAACCCCTTTCCGTTCAATGCCACTGTGCTCAATCCCAATGGACAAAAGCCCCTACACGTTCACTCCCATTGTACACAATCCCAATCAGAATCCCCTTCCCACTCACTCCCACTGTACACAATCACAATCCCCTTCCCGTGCACTCCCACTGTACACAATCCCAATCCCAAGCCCCTTCCCACTCACTCCCACTGTACACAATCCCAATCCCCTTCCCGTCCACTTCCACTGTACACAATCCCAATCCCAAGCCCCTTCCCGTTCACGCCCACTGTACACAATCCCAATGCCAAACCCCTTCCCGTTCACTCCCACTGTACACAATCCCAAAGGAACCAAACCCCTTCCCATTCACTCCCACTGTACACAAACCTAATGGACCCATACCCCTTCCCGTTCACTCCCACTGTACACAATCCAAATTCCAAACAGCTTCCCGTTAATTCCCACTGTGCACAATCCCAATCTCAAACCCCTTCCCGTTCACTCCAACTGTACACAATCCCAATGGAACCAAACCACTTCCCATTCATTTCCACTGTACACAATCCCAATGGACTCAAACACCTTCCCATTTATTTCCACGGTACAGAATCCCAATCCCAAACCCCTTCCCAAACACACCCACTGTACACAATCCCAATGGACCCAAACCCCTTCCCATTCACTCCCTCTGTACACAATCCCAATGGACCCAAACACCTTCCCATTCACTCCCACTGTCCGCAATCCAAATGGACCCAAACCCGTTCCCGTTCACTCCCACTGTACACAATCCCAATGGACCGAAACCCCTTCCCGTTCACTCCCACTGTACACAATCCCAATGGAACCAAACCCCTTCCCGTTCATTCCCACTGTACACAATCCCAATGGAACCAAACCCCTTCCCGTTTACTCCCACTGTACACAATCCCAATGCAACCAAACCCCTTCCCGTTCACTCCCACTGTACACAATCCCAATGGAACCAAACCCCTTCCCGTTCACTCCCACTGTACACAATCCCAATGGACCCAAACCCCTTCCCCTTCACTCCCACTGTACAAAATCCCAATGGACCCAAACCCCTTCCCGTTCACTCCCACTGTACACATTCCCAATGGACCCAAAACCCTTGCCATTCACTCCCTCTGTACACAATCCCAATGGAACCAAACCCCTTCCCATTCACTCCCACTGTACACAATCCCAATGGACCCAAACCCCAACCCCTTCACTCCCACTGTACACAATCCCAATGGACCCAAACCCCTTCCCATTCACTCCCACTGTACACAATCCCAATGGACCCAAACACCTTCCCATTCACTCCCACTGTACACAATCCCAATCCCAAACCCCAACCCCTTCACTCCCACTGTACACAATCCCATTCGACCCAAAACACCTTCCCGGTTACTCCCACTGTACACAATCCCAATGGACCCAAACCCCTTCCCATTCACTCCCACTGTACACAATCCCAATGGACCCAAACCCCTTCCCCTTCACTCCCACTGTACAGAATCCCAATGGACGCAAACCCCTTCCCGTTCACTCCCACTGTACACAATCCCAATGGACCCAAACCCCTTCCCGTTCACTCCCACTGTACACAATCCCAATGGACCGAAACCCATTCCCGTTCACTCCCACTGTATACAATCCCAATGGACCCAAACCCCTTCCCGTTCACTACCACTGCACACAATCCCAATGGACACAAACCCTTTCCCGTTCACTCCCACTGTGCACAATCCCAATGGACCCAAACCCCTTCCCGTTCACTCCCACTGTACACAATCCCAAAGGACCCAAACCGCTTCCCGTTCACTCCCACTGTACACAATCCCAATGGACCCAAACCCCTTCCCGTTCACTCCCTCTGTACACAATCCCAATCCCAATGCCCTTCCCGTTCACTCACATTGTACACAATCCCAATGGTCTGAAACCCCTTCCTGTTCACTCCCACTGTACACAATCCCAATGGAACCAAAACCCTTCCCGTTCCCTCCCACTGTACACAATCCCAAAGGAACCAAACCCCTTCCCATTCACTCCCACTGTACACAAACCTAATGGACCCATACCCCTTCCCGTTCACTCCCACTGTACACAATCCAAATTCCAAACAGCTTCCCGTTAATTCCCACTGTGCACAATCCCAATCTCAAACCCCTTCCCGTTCACTCCAACTGTACACAATCCCAATGGAACCAAACCACTTCCCATTCATTTCCACTGTACACAATCCCAATGGACTCAAACACCTTCCCATTTATTTCCACGGTACAGAATCCCAATCCCAAACCCCTTCCCAAACACACCCACTGTACACAATCCCAATGGACCCAAACCCCTTCCCATTCACTCCCTCTGTACACAATCCCAATGGACCCAAACCCCTTCCTGTTCACTCCCACTGTACACAATCCCAATGGACCCAAAGCCCTTCCCGTTCACTCCCACTGTACACAATCCCAATGGACCCAAACCCCTTCCTGTTCACTCCCACTGTACAGAATCCCAATGTACCCAAAGCCCTTCCCGTTCACTCCCACTGTACACAATCCCAATGTCAAACCCCTTCCCGTTCATTCCCAATGTACACAATCCCAATACCAACCCCCATCCCGTTCATTTCCACTGTACACAATCCCAATGGACCCAAACCCCTTCCCGTTCCCTCCCACTGTACACAATCCCAAAGGACCCAAACCCCTTCCCATTCAGTCCCACTGTACACAATCCCAATGGACCCAAAACCCTTCCTGTTCACTCCCACTGTACACAATCCCAATGGACCCAATCCCCTTCCTGTTCACTCCCACTGTACACAATCCCAATGGACCCAATCCCCTTCCTGTTCACTCCCACTGTACACAATCCCAATTGACCGAAACTCCTTCCCATTCACAACCACTGTACACAATCCCAAAGGAACCAAACCCCTTCCCATTCACTCCCACTGTACACAAACCCAATGGACCCATACCCCTTCCCATTCACTCCCACTGTACACAATCCAAATTCCAAACAGCTTCCCGTTAATTCCCACTGTGCACAATCCCAATCTCAAACCCCTTCCTGTTCACTCCAACTGTACACAATCCCAATGGAACCAAACCACTTCCCATTCATTTCCACTGTACACAATCCCAATGGACTCAAACACCTTCCCATTTATTTCCACGGTACAGAATCCCAATGCACCCAAACCCCTTCCCGTTCACTCCCACTGTACACAATCCCAATGGACCCAAACCCCATCCCATTCACTCCCACTGTACACAATCCCAATGGACCCAAACCCCTTCCCATTCACTCCCACTGTACACAATCCAAATGGACCCAAACCCGTTCCCGTTCACTCCCACTGTACACAATCCCAATGGACCCAAACCCCTTCCCGTTCACTCCCACTGTACACAATCCCAATGGAACCAAACCCCTTCCCGTTCATTCCCAGTGTACACAATCCCAAAGGAGCCAAACCCCTTCCCGTTCATTCCCAGTGTACACAATCCCAAAGGAGCCAAACCCCTTCCCGTTCACTCCCACTGTACACAATCCCAATCCCAAGCCCCTTCCCACTCACTCCCACTGTACACAATCCCAATCCCCTTCCCGTCCACTCCCACTGTACACAATCCCAATCCCAAGCCCCTTCCCATTCACTCCCACTGTACACAATCCCAATGCCAAACCCCTTCCCGTTCACTCCCACTGTACACAATCCCAAAGGAACCAAACCCCTTCCCATTCACACCCACTGTACACAATCCCAATGGTCCCAAACCCCTTCCCGTTCACTCCCACTGTACACAATCCAAATTCCAAACAGCTTCCCGTTAATTCCCACTGTGCACAATCCCAATCTCAAACCCCTTCCCGTTCACTCCCACTGTACACAATCCCAATGGAACCAAACCACTTCCCATTCATTTCCACTGTACACAATCCCAATGGAATCAAACACCTTCCCATTTATTTCCACGGTACAGAATCCCAATCCCAAACCCCTTCCCAAACACTCCCACTGTACACAATCCCAATGGACCCAAACCCCATCCCATTCACTCCCACTGTACACAATCCCAATGGACCCAAAAACCTTCCCCTTCACTCCCACTGTACACAGTCCCAATGGACCCAAACCCCTTCCCGTTCACTCCCACTGTACACAATCCCAATGGACCCAAACCCCTTCCCGTTCACTCCCACTGTACACAATCCCAATGGAACCAAACCCTTTCCCGTTTACTCCCAATGTACACAATCCCAATGGACCCAAACCCCTTCCCGTTCATTCCCAGTGTACACAATCCCAAAGGAGCCAAACCCCTTCCCGTTCACTCCCACTGTACACAATCCCAATGGACCCAAACCCCTTCCCATTCACTCCCACTCCACATAATCCCATTGGACCCACATCCCTTCCCATTCACACCCACTGCACACAATCCCAATGGACACAAACCCCTTCCATTCACTCCCACTGTACACAATCCCAATCCCAAATCCCTTCCCGTTCACTCACACTGTACACAATCCCAAAGGAACCAAACACCTTCCTATTCACTCCCACTGTACACAATCCCAATCGATCCAAACCCCTTCCCGTTCACTCCCACGGTACTCAATCCCAATGCACTCAAATCCCTTCCCGTTCACTACACTGTACACAATCCCAATGGAACCAAACCTCTTGCCGTTCTCTCCCAATGTACACGATCCCAATGGAACCAAACCCCTTCCCTTTCACTCCCACTGTACACAATCCCAATAGACCAAAACCCCTTCCCATTCACTCCCACTGTACACAATCCCAATCCCAAAACCCTTCCCGTTCACACCCTCTGTACACAATCCCAATGGAACCAAACCCCTTGCCTTTCACTCCCACTGTACACAATCCCAATGGACCCAAACCCCTTCCCGTTCACTCCCGCTCTACACAATCCCAATCCCCGTTCATTCCTTTTGTCAACAATCCCAATCCCAAACCCCTTCCCGTTCACTCCCGCTGTGCACAATCCCAATCCCCGTTCATTCATTTTGTCCACAATCCCAATCCCAAACCCCTTCCCGTTCACTCCCACTGTACACAATCACAATGGAACCAAACCCCTTCCCGTTCACTCCCACTGTACACAATCCCAATGGACCCAAACCCCTTCCCGTTCACTCCCACTGTACACAATCCCAATGGACCCAAACCCCTTCCCGTTCACTCCCACTGTACACAATCCCAATGGACCCAAACTCCTTCCCGTTCACTCCCACTGTACACAATCCCAATGTACCCAAACCCCTTCCCATTCACTCCCACTGTACACAATCAAAATGGAACCAAACCCCTTCCCGTTCACTCCCACTGTACACAATCCCAATCCCAAACCCCTTCCCGTTCACTCGCACTGTACACAATCCCAATGGACCCAAACCCCTTCCCGTTCACTCGCACTGTACACAATCCCAATGGACCAAAACCCCTTCCCATTCACTACCACTGTACACAATCCCAATCCCAAACCCCTTCCCGTTCACTCGCACTGTACACAATCCCAATGGACCCAAACCCTTTCCCCTTCACTCCCACTGTACACAATCCCAATGGAACCAAACCCCTTCCCGTTCACTCCCACTTTACACAATCCCAATGGACCCAAACCCCTTCCCGTTCACTCCCACTGTACACAATCCCAATGGACACAATCCCCTTCCCGTTCACTCCCACTGTACACAATCCCAAAGGACCCAAGCCCCTTCCCGTTCACTCCCAAGGTACACAATCCCAATGGACGCAAACCCCTTCCCATTCACTCCCAATGTACACAATCCCAATGGACACAAACCCCTTCCCGTTCACTCCCACTGTACACAATCCCAATGGACCCAAGTCCCTTCCCGTTCACTCTCACTGTACACAATCCCAATGGACCCAAGCGCCTTCCCGTTCACTCCAACTGTACACAATCCCAATGGACCCAAACCCCTTCCTATTCACTCCCACTCTACACAATCCCAATGGACACAAACCCCTTCCCGTTCACTCCCACTGTACACAACCCCAATGGACACTAACCCCTTCCCATTCACTACCACTTTACACAATCCCAATCCCAAAACCCGTTCACTCCAACTGCACACAATCCAAATCCCAAACACCTTCCCGTTCACTCCCACTGTACACAATCCCAATCACAAACCCCATTCACTCCCACTGTACACAATCCCAATCCCCGTTCATTCCTTTTGTCCACAATCCCAATCCCAAACCACTTCCCGTTAACTCCCACTGTACACAATCCCAATCCCAAAACCCTTCCCGATCACTCGCACTGTACACAATCCCAATGGACCCAAACCCCTTCCCGTTCACTCCCAATGTGCACAATCCCAATGGAACCGAAACCCTTCCCCTTCACTCCAACTGTGCACAATCCCAATGGAACCAAACCACTTCCCGTTCACTCCCACTTTACACAATCCCAATGGAACCAAACCCCTTCCCGTTCACTCCCACTGTGCACAATCCCAATGGACACAAATCCCTTCCCGTTCACTCGCACTGTACACAATCCCAATCCCAAACCCCTTCCCGGTCACTCCTACTGGACATAATTCCAATGGACCCAAACCCCTTCTCATTCAATCCCACTGTACACAATCCCAATGGACAGAAACCCCTTCCCGTTCACTCCCACTGTACACAATCCCAATCCGAAACCCCTTCCCGGTCACTCCTACTGGACAAAATTCCAATGGACCCAAACCCCTTCTCATTCAATCCCACTGTCCACAACCCAGTGGACCCAAACCCCTTCCCATTGACTCCCCCTGTACACATTCCCAATGGACCCAAACCCCTTCCCGTTCACTCCCACTGTACACAATCCCAATGGACCCAAACCCCTTCCCATTCACTTCCATTGTACACAATCCCAATGGACCCAAACCCCTTCCCATTCACTCCCACTGTACACAATCCCAATGGACCCAAACCCCTTCCTGCTCACTCCCACTGTGCACAATCCCAATGTCAAACTCCTTCCCGTTCACTCCCACTGTACACAATCCCAATCCCAATCCCCTTCCCACTCACTCCCACTGTACACAATCCCAATCCCCTTCCCGTCCACTCCCACTGTACACAATCCCAATCCCAAGCCCCTTCCCACTCACTCCCACTGTACACAATTCCAATCCCCTTCCCGTCCACTCCCACTGTACACAATCCCAATCCCAAGCCCCTTCCCGTTCACACCCACTGTACACAATCCCAATGCCAAACTCCTTCCCATTCACTCCCACTGTACACAATCCCAATGGACCCAAACCCCTTCCCGTTCACTCCCACTGTACACAATCCCAAAGGAACCAAACCCCATCCCATTCACTCCCACTGTACACAATCCCAATGGACCCATACCCCTTCCCATTCACTCCCACTGTACACAATACGAATTCCAAACAGCTTCCCGTTAATTCCCACTGTGCACAATCCCAATCTCAAACCCCTTCCCGTTCACTCCCACTGTACACAATCCCAATGGAACCAAACCACTTCCCATTCATTTCCACTGTACACAATCCCAATGGACTCAAACAACTTCCCATTTATTTCCACGGTACAGAATCCCAATCCCAAACCCCTTCCCAAACACTCCCACTGTACACAATCCCAATGGACCCAAACCCCTTCCCATTCACTCCCAATGTACACAATCCCAATGGACCCAAACCCCTTCCCATTCACTGCCACTGTCCACAATCCAAATGGACCCAAACCCCTTCCCGTTCACTCCCACTGTACACAATCCCAATGGACCCAAACCCCTTCCCGTTCACTCCCACTGTACACAATCCCAATGGAACCAAAGCCCTTCCCGTTCACTCCCACTGTACACAATCCCAATGGACCCAAACCCCTTCCCATTCACTCCCACTGTACACAATCCCAATGGACCCAAACCCCTTCCCATTCACTCCCACTGTACACAATCCCAATGTCAATCTCCTTCCCGTTCACTCCCACTGTACACAATCCCAATCCCAATCCCTTTCCCACTCACTCCCACTGTACACAATCCCAATCCCCTTCCCGTCCACTCCCACTGTACACAATCCCAATCCCAAGCCCCTTCCCACTCACTCCCACTGTACACAATCCCAATCCCCTTCCCGTTCACACCCATTGTACACAATCCCAATGCCAAACCCCTTCCCGTTCACTCCCACTGTACACAATCCCAAAGGAACCAAACCCCATCCCATTCACTCCCACTGTACACAATCCCAATGGACCCAAACCCCTTCCCCTTCACTCCCACTGTACACAATCCCAATGGACCCAAACCCCTTCCCCTTCACTCCCACTGTACACAATCCCAATGGACCCAAACCCCTTCCCATTCACTCCCACTGTACACAATCCCAATGGACCCAAACCCCATCCCATTCACTCCCACTGTACACAATCCCAAAGGACCCAAACCCCTTCCCATTCACTCCCACTGTACACAATACGAATTCCAAACAGCTTCCCGTTAATTCCCACTGTGCACAATCCCAATCTCAAACCCCTTCCCGTTCACTCCCACTGTACACAATCCCAATGGAACCAAACCACTTCCCATTCATTTCCACTGCACACAATCCCAATGGACTCAAACAACTTCCCATTTATTTCCACGGTACAGAATCCCAATCCCAAACCCCTTCCCAAACACTCCCACTGTACACAATCCCAATGGATCCAAAACCCTTCCCATTCACTCCCAATGTACACAATCCCAATGGACCCAAAACCCTTCACGTTCACTCCCACTGTACACAATCCCAATGGACACAAACCCCTTCCCATTCACTGCCACTGTCCACAATCCAAATGGACCCAAACCCCTTCCCGTTCACTCCCACTGTACACAATCCCAATGGACCCAAACCCCTTCCCGTTCACTCCCACTGTACACAATCCAAATGGAACCAAACCCTTTCCCGTTTACTACCAATGTACACAATCCCAATGGACCCAAACCCATTCCCATTCACACCCACTGTACACAATCCCAATCCCAAACTCCTTCCCCTTCACTCCCACTGTACACAATCCCAATGGACCCAAACTCCTTCCCTTCACTCCCACTGTACACAATCCCAATGGAACCAAACCCCTTCCCGTTCACTCCCCCTGTACACAATCCCAATGGAGCCAAACCCCTTCCCGTTCACTCCCACTGTACACAATCCCAATTGACCCAAACCCCTTCCCATTCACTCCCACTGTACACAATCCCAATGGACCCAAACTCCTTCCCCTTCACTCCCACTGTACACAATCCCAATGGACCCAAACCCCTTCCCGCTCACTCCCACCGTACACAATCCCAATGGACCCAAACCACTTCCCATTCACTCCCACTGTACACAATCCCAATGAAGCCAAACTCCTTCCGTTCACTCCCACTGTGCACAATCCCAATCCCAAACCCCTTGCTGTTCACTCCCACTTTACACAATCCCAATGGACCCAAACCCCTTCCCATTCACTCCCACTGTACATAATCCCAATGGACCCAAACTCCTTCCCGTTCACTCCCACTGTACACTATCCCAATCCCAAACACCTTCCCGTTCACTCCCACTGTACACAGTCCCAATGGACCAAAGCCCTTCCCGGTCACTCCCACTGTACACAATCCCAATGGAGCCAAACCCCTTCCCTTTCACTCCCACTGTACACAATCCCAATCCCAAACCCCTTCCCGTTCACTCCCACTGTACAGAATCCCAATGGAGCCAAACCCCTTCCCTTTCACTCCCACTGTACAGAATCCCAATGGAGCCAAACCCCTTCCCTTTCACTCCCACTGTACACAATCCCAATGGACCCAAACTCCTTCCCGTTCACTCCCACTGTACATAATCCCCATAGAGCCAAACCCCTGCATGCTCACTCCCACGGTACCCAATCCCAATGCACTCAAAACCCTTCCCGTTCACTACACTGTACAGAATCCCAATGGACCCAAGCCCCTTCCCGTTAACTCCCACCTTACACAATCCCAATGGACCCAAACCCCTTCCCGTTCACTCCCACTGTACACAATCCCAATGGACCCAAACCCCTTCCCATTCACTCCCACTCTACAGAATCCCAATGGACACAAACACCTTCCCGTTCACTCCCACTGTACACAATCCCAATCCCAAACCCCATTCACACCCACTGTACACAATCCCAAAGGACCCAAACCCCTTCCCATTCACTCCCACTGTACACAATCCCAATCCCAAACCCGTTCCCGTTCACTCCCACTGTACACAATCCCAATGGACCCAAACCCCTTCCCGTTCACTCCCACTGTACACAATCCCAATGGACCCAAACCCCTTCCCGTTCACTCCCACTGTACACAATCCCAATGGACCCAAACCCCTTCCCGTTCACTCCCACTGTACACAATCCCAATCCCAAACCCATTCCCTTTCACTCCCACTGAACACAATCCCAACTGACCCAAAACCCTTCCCGTGCACTCCCACTGTACACAATCCCAATCCCAAACCCCTTCCCGTTCACTCCCACTGTACACAGTCCCAATTCAAACCCCGTTCACTCCCACTGTACAAAATCCCAATGGACCCAAACACATTCCCATTCACTCCAACTGTACACAATCCCAATCCCAAAACCATTCCCGTTCACTCCCACTGTACACAAATCCAATGGACCCAAACCCCTTCCCGTTCACTCCCACGGTACATAATCCCAAAGGACCCAAACCACTTCCCGTTCACTACCATGTATACAATCCCATCGGACCCAAACACATTCCCGTTCACTCCAACTGTACACAATCCGAATCCCAAACCCCTTCCCATTCACTCCCACTGCACCCAATCCCAATGGACCAAAAACCCCTTCCCGTTCACACCCACTGTACACAATCCTAATGGACCCTAACCCATTCCTGTTCACTCCCACTGTACACAATCCCAATGGTCCCAAACCCCTTCCCGCTCACTCCCACTGTACACAATTCCGATGGACCCAAAACCCCTTCCCATTCACTCCCTCTGTACACAATCCCAACTGACCCAAAAACCTTCCCGTTCACTCCCACTGTACACAATCCCAAAGGACCCAAACCACTTCCCGTTCACTCCCACTGTACACAATCCCATTGGACCCAAACCCCTTCCCATTCACTCCCGCTCTACACAACCCCATTCCCAAAACCCTTCCCGTTCACTCCCTCTGTACACAATCCCAATCCCCGTTCACTCCTTTTGTCCACAATCCCAATCCCAAACCCCTTCCCGTTCACTCCCACTGCACACAATCCCAATGGACCCAAACCCCTTCCCGTTCACTCCCACTGTATACAATCCCAAACCCATTCCCATTCACTCCCACTGTACACAATCCCAAACCCCTTCCCGTTCACTCCCACTGTACACAATCCCAATGGACCCAAACTCCTTCCCTTCACTCCCACTGTACACAATCCCAATGGAACCAAACCCCTTCCCGTTCACTCCCACTGTGCACAATCCCAATGGACACAAATCCCTTCCCGTTCACTCGCACTGTACACAATCCCAATCCCAAACCCCTTCCCGGTCACTCCTACTGGACATAATTCCAATGGACCCAAACCCCTTCTCATTCAATCCCACTGTACACAATCCCAATGGACAGAAACCCCTTCCCGTTCACTCCCACTGTACGCAATCCCAATCCGAAACCCCTTCCCGGTCACTCCTACTGGACAAAATTCCAATGGACCCAAACCCCTTCTCATTCAATCCCACTGTCCACAACCCAGTGGACCCAAACCCCTTCCCATTGACTCCCCCTGTACACATTCCCAATGGACCCAAACCCCTTCCCGTTCACTCCCACTGTACACAATCCCAATGGACCCAAACCCCTTCCCATTCACTTCCATTGTACACAATCCCAATGGACCCAAACCCCTTCCCATTCACTCCCACTGTACACAATCCCAATGGACCCAAACCCCTTCCTGCTCACTCCCACTGTGCACAATCCCAATGTCAAACTCCTTCCCGTTCACTCCCACTGTACACAATCCCAATCCCAATCCCCTTCCCACTCACTCCCACTGTACACAATCCCAATCCCCTTCCCGTCCACTCCCACTGTACACAATCCCAATCCCAAGCCCCTTCCCACTCACTCCCACTGTACACAATTCCAATCCCCTTCCCGTCCACTCCCACTGTACACAATCCCAATCCCAAGCCCCTTCCCGTTCACACCCACTGTACACAATCCCAATGCCAAACTCCTTCCCATTCACTCCCACTGTACACAATCCCAATGGACCCAAACCCCTTCCCGTTCACTCCCACTGTACACAATCCCAAAGGAACCAAACCCCATCCCATTCACTCCCACTGTACACAATCCCAATGGACCCATACCCCTTCCCATTCACTCCCACTGTACACAATACGAATTCCAAACAGCTTCCCGTTAATTCCCACTGTGCACAATCCCAATCTCAAACCCCTTCCCGTTCACTCCCACTGTACACAATCCCAATGGAACCAAACCACTTCCCATTCATTTCCACTGTACACAATCCCAATGGACTCAAACAACTTCCCATTTATTTCCACGGTACAGAATCCCAATCCCAAACCCCTTCCCAAACACTCCCACTGTACACAATCCCAATGGACCCAAACCCCTTCCCATTCACTCCCAATGTACACAATCCCAATGGACCCAAACCCCTTCCCATTCACTGCCACTGTCCACAATCCAAATGGACCCAAACCCCTTCCCGTTCACTCCCACTGTACACAATCCCAATGGACCCAAACCCCTTCCCGTTCACTCCCACTGTACACAATCCCAATGGAACCAAAGCCCTTCCCGTTCACTCCCACTGTACACAATCCCAATGGACCCAAACCCCTTCCCATTCACTCCCACTGTACACAATCCCAATGGACCCAAACCCCTTCCCATTCACTCCCACTGTACACAATCCCAATGTCAAACTCCTTCCCGTTCACTCCCACTGTACACAATCCCAATCCCAATCCCTTTCCCACTCACTCCCACTGTACACAATCCCAATCCCCTTCCCGTCCACTCCCACTGTACACAATCCCAATCCCAAGCCCCTTCCCACTCACTCCCACTGTACACAATCCCAATCCCCTTCCCGTTCACACCCATTGTACACAATCCCAATGCCAAACCCCTTCCCGTTCACTCCCACTGTACACAATCCCAAAGGAACCAAACCCCATCCCATTCACTCCCACTGTACACAATCCCAATGGACCCAAACCCCTTCCCCTTCACTCCCACTGTACACAATCCCAATGGACCCAAACCCCTTCCCCTTCACTCCCACTGTACACAATCCCAATGGACCCAAACCCCTTCCCATTCACTCCCACTGTACACAATCCCAATGGACCCAAACCCCATCCCATTCACTCCCACTGTACACAATCCCAAAGGACCCAAACCCCTTCCCATTCACTCCCACTGTACACAATACGAATTCCAAACAGCTTCCCGTTAATTCCCACTGTGCACAATCCCAATCTCAAACCCCTTCCCGTTCACTCCCACTGTACACAATCCCAATGGAACCAAACCACTTCCCATTCATTTCCACTGCACACAATCCCAATGGACTCAAACAACTTCCCATTTATTTCCACGGTACAGAATCCCAATCCCAAACCCCTTCCCAAACACTCCCACTGTACACAATCCCAATGGACCCAAAACCCTTCCCATTCACTCCCAATGTACACAATCCCAATGGACCCAAAACCCTTCCCGTTCACTCCCACTGTACACAATCCCAATGGACACAAACCCCTTCCCATTCACTGCCACTGTCCACAATCCAAATGGACCCAAACCCCTTCCCGTTCACTCCCACTGTACACAATCCCAATGGACCCAAACCCCTTCCCGTTCACTCCCACTGTACACAATCCAAATGGAACCAAACCCTTTCCCGTTTACTACCAATGTACACAATCCCAATGGACCCAAACCCATTCCCATTCACACCCACTGTACACAATCCCAATCCCAAACTCCTTCCCCTTCACTCCCACTGTACACAATCCCAATGGACCCAAACTCCTTCCCTTCACTCCCACTGTACACAATCCCAATGGAACCAAACCCCTTCCCGTTCACTCCCCCTGTACACAATCCCAATGGAGCCAAACCCCTTCCCGTTCACTCCCACTGTACACAATCCCAATTGACCCAAACCCCTTCCCATTCACTCCCACTGTACACAATCCCAATGGACCCAAACTCCTTCCCCTTCACTCCCACTGTACACAATCCCAATGGACCCAAACCCCTTCCCGCTCACTCCCACCGTACACAATCCCAATGGACCCAAACCACTTCCCATTCACTCCCACTGTACACAATCCCAATGAAGCCAAACTCCTTCCGTTCACTCCCACTGTGCACAATCCCAATCCCAAACCCCTTGCTGTTCACTCCCACTTTACACAATCCCAATGGACCCAAACCCCTTCCCATTCACTCCCACTGTACATAATCCCAATGGACCCAAACTCCTTCCCGTTCACTCCCACTGTACACTATCCCAATCCCAAACACCTTCCCGTTCACTCCCACTGTACACAGTCCCAATGGACCAAAGCCCTTCCCGGTCACTCCCACTGTACACAATCCCAATGGAGCCAAACCCCTTCCCTTTCACTCCCACTGTACACAATCCCAATCCCAAACCCCTTCCCGTTCACTCCCACTGTACAGAATCCCAATGGAGCCAAACCCCTTCCCTTTCACTCCCACTGTACAGAATCCCAATGGAGCCAAACCCCTTCCCTTTCACTCCCACTGTACACAATCCCAATGGACCCAAACTCCTTCCCGTTCACTCCCACTGTACATAATCCCCATAGAGCCAAACCCCTGCATGCTCACTCCCACGGTACCCAATCCCAATGCACTCAAAACCCTTCCCGTTCACTACACTGTACAGAATCCCAATGGACCCAAGCCCCTTCCCGTTAACTCCCACCTTACACAATCCCAATGGACCCAAACCCCTTCCCGTTCACTCCCACTGTACACAATCCCAATGGACCCAAACCCCTTCCCATTCACTCCCACTCTACAGAATCCCAATGGACACAAACACCTTCCCGTTCACTCCCACTGTACACAATCCCAATCCCAAACCCCATTCACACCCACTGTACACAATCCCAAAGGACCCAAACCCCTTCCCATTCACTCCCACTGTACACAATCCCAATCCCAAACCCGTTCCCGTTCACTCCCACTGTACACAATCCCAATGGACCCAAACCCCTTCCCGTTCACTCCCACTGTACACAATCCCAATGGACCCAAACCCCTTCCCGTTCACTCCCACTGTACACAATCCCAATGGACCCAAACCCCTTCCCGTTCACTCCCACTGTACACAATCCCAATCCCAAACCCATTCCCTTTCACTCCCACTGAACACAATCCCAACTGACCCAAAACCCTTCCCGTGCACTCCCACTGTACACAATCCCAATCCCAAACCCCTTCCCGTTCACTCCCACTGTACACAGTCCCAATTCAAACCCCGTTCACTCCCACTGTACAAAATCCCAATGGACCCAAACACATTCCCATTCACTCCAACTGTACACAATCCCAATCCCAAAACCATTCCCGTTCACTCCCACTGTACACAAATCCAATGGACCCAAACCCCTTCCCGTTCACTCCCACGGTACATAATCCCAAAGGACCCAAACCACTTCCCGTTCACTACCATGTATACAATCCCATCGGACCCAAACACATTCCCGTTCACTCCAACTGTACACAATCCGAATCCCAAACCCCTTCCCATTCACTCCCACTGCACCCAATCCCAATGGACCAAAAACCCCTTCCCGTTCACACCCACTGTACACAATCCTAATGGACCCTAACCCATTCCTGTTCACTCCCACTGTACACAATCCCAATGGTCCCAAACCCCTTCCCGCTCACTCCCACTGTACACAATTCCGATGGACCCAAAACCCCTTCCCATTCACTCCCTCTGTACACAATCCCAACTGACCCAAAAACCTTCCCGTTCACTCCCACTGTACACAATCCCAAAGGACCCAAACCACTTCCCGTTCACTCCCACTGTACACAATCCCATTGGACCCAAACCCCTTCCCATTCACTCCCGCTCTACACAACCCCATTCCCAAAACCCTTCCCGTTCACTCCCTCTGTACACAATCCCAATCCCCGTTCACTCCTTTTGTCCACAATCCCAATCCCAAACCCCTTCCCGTTCACTCCCACTGCACACAATCCCAATGGACCCAAACCCCTTCCCGTTCACTCCCACTGTATACAATCCCAAACCCATTCCCATTCACTCCCACTGTACACAATCCCAAACCCCTTCCCGTTCACTCCCACTGTACACAATCCCAATGGACCCAAACTCCTTCCCTTCACTCCCACTGTACACAATCCCAATGGAACCAAACCCCTTCCCGTTCACTCCCACTGTACACAATCCCAATGGAGCCAAACCCCTTCCCGTTCACTCCCACTGTACACAATCCCAATGGACCCAAACCCCTTCCCATACACTCCCACTGTACACAATCCCAAAGGACCCAAACTCCTTCCCCTTCACTCCCACTGTACACAATCCCAATGGACCCAAACCCCTTCCCGCTCACTCCCACTGTACACAATCCCAATGGACCCAAACCCCTTCCCATTCACTCCAAAGTACACAATCCCAATGGACCCAAACCCCTTCCCGTTAACTCCCACTGTACACAATCCCACTGGACCCAAACCCCTTCCCATTCACTCCCAAGTACACAATCCTAATGGACACAAACCCTTTCCCATCCACTCCCTCTGTACACAATTCCGATGGACCAAAAACCCCTTCCCATCCACTCCCTCTGTACACAATCCCAACTGACCCAAAAACCTTCCCGTTCACTCCCACTGTACACAATCCCAAAGGACCCAAACCCCTTCCCGTTCACTCCCACTGTACACAATCCCAATGGACCCAAACCCTTCCCATTCACACCCGCTCTACACAACCCCAATCCCAAAACCCTTCCCGTTCACTCCCTCTGTACACAATCCCAATCCCCGTTCACTCCTTTTGTCCACAATCCCAATCCCAAACCCCTTCCCGTTCACTCCTCACACAATCCCAATGGACCCAAACCCCTTCCAGTTCACTCCCACTGTACACAATCCCAATGGACCCAAACCCATTCCCATTCACTCCCACTGTACACAATCCCAAACCCCTTCCCGTTCACTCCCACTGTACACAATCCCAATGGACCCAAACCCCTTCCCGTTCACACCCACTGTACACAATCCCAATCCCAAACTCCTTCCCCTTCACTCCCACTGTACACAATCCCAATGGACCCAAACTCCTTCCCTTCACTCCCACTGTACACAATCCCAATGGAACCAAACCCCTTCCCGTTCACTCCCCCTGTACACAATCCCAATGGAGCCAAACGCCTTCCCGTTCACTCCCACTGTACACAATCCCAATTGACCCAAACCCCTTCCCATTCACTCCCACTGTACACAATCCCAATGGACCCAAACTCCTTCCCCTTCACTCCCACTGTACACAATCCCAATGGACCCAAACCCCTTCTCGCTCACTTCCACTGTACACAATCCCAATGGACCCAAACCCCTTCCCGTTCACTCCCACTGTACACAATCCCAATGAAGCCAAACTCCTTCCGTTCACTCCCACTGTACACAATCCCAATCCCAAACCCCTTCCTGTTCACTCCCACTTTACACAATCCCAATGGACCCAAACCCCTTCCCATTCACTCCCACTGTACACTATCCCAATGGACCCAAACTCCTTCCCGTTCACTCCCACTGTACACTATCCCAATCCCAAACACCTTCCCGTTCACTCCCACTGTACACAGTCCCAATGGACCAAAGCCCTTCCCGTTCACTCCCACTGTACACAATCCCAATGGACCCAAACCCCTTCCCATTCACTCACACTGTACACATTCCCAATGGACCCAAACCCCTTCCCGTTCACTCCCACTGTACACAATCCCAATGGACCCAAACCCCTTCCTGTTCACTCCCACTGTACAGAATCCCAATGGAGCCAAACCCCTTCCCGTTCACTCCCACTGTACATAATCCCCATAGAGCCAAAACCCTGCATGCTCACACCCACTGTACACAATCCCAATGGACCCAAACCCCTTCCCGTTCACTCCCACTGTACACAATCCCAAAGCACCCAAACCCCTTCCCATTCACTCCTACTCGACACAATCCCAATGGACCCAAACCCCTTCCCGTTCACTCCCACTGTACACAATCCCAATGGACCCAAACCCCTTCCCGTTCACTCCCACTGTACACAATCCCAATCCCAAACCCATTCCCTTTCACTCCCACTGAACACAATCCCAACTGACCCAAAACCCTTCCCGTGCACTCCCACTGTACACAATCCCAATGGACCCAAACCCCTTCCCGTTCACTCCCACTGTACACAATCCCAATCCCAAACCCCTTCCCGTTCACTCCCACTGTACACAGTCCCAATTCAAACCCCGTTCACTCCCACTGTACAAAATCCCAATGGACTCAAACACATTCCCGTTCACTCCAACTGTACACAAATCCAATGGACCCAAACCCCTTCCCGTTCACTCCCACGGCACATAATCCCAAAGGACCCAAACCACTTCCCGTTAACTACCATGTATACAATCCCATCGGACCCAAACACATTCCCGTTCACTCCAACTGTACACAATCCGAATCCCAAACCCCTTCCCGTTCACTCCCACTGTACACAATCCCAATGGACCCGACGCCCTTCCCATTCACTCCCACTGTACACAATCCCAATCCCAAACCCCTTCCCATTCACTCCCACTGCACCCAATCCCAATGGACCAAAAACCCCTTCCCGTTCACTCCCACTGTACACAATCCTAATGGACCCTAACCCATTCCTGTTCACTCCCACTGTACACAATCCCAATGGTCCCAAACCCCTTCCCGCTCACTCCCACTGTACACAATTCCGATGGACCGAAAACCCCTTCCCATTCACTCCCTCTGTACACAATCCCAACTGACCCAAAAACCTTCCCGTTCACTCCCACTGTACACAATCCCAAAGGACCCAAACCCCTTCCCATTCACTCCCACTGTACACAATCCCAATGGACTCAAACCCTTCCCATTCACTCCCGCTCTACACAACCCCAATCCCAAAACCCTTCCCGTTCACTCCCTCTGTACACAATCCCAATCCCCGTTCACTCCTTTTGTCCACAATCCCAATCCCAAACCCCTTCCCGTTCACTCCCACTGCACACAATCCCAATGGACCCAAACACCTTCCCGTTCACTTCCACTGTACACAATCCCAAACCCATTCCCATTCACTCCCACTGTACACAATCCCAAACCCCTTCCCGTTCACTCCCACTGTACACAATCCCAATGGACCCAAACTCCTTCCCTTCACTCCCACTGTACACAATCCCAATGGAACAAAACCCCTTCCCGTTCACTCCCACTGTACACAATCCCAATGGAGCCAAACCCCTTCCCGTTCACTCCCACTGTACACAATCCCAATGGACCCAAACCCCTTCCCATTCACTCCCACTGTACACAATCCCAATGGACCCAAACTCCTTCCCCTTCACTCCCACTGTACACAATCCCAATGGACCCAAACCCCTTCCCGCTCACTCCCAATGTACACAATCCCAATGGACCCAAACCCCTTCCCATTCACTCCAAAGTACACAATCCCAATGGACCCAAACCCCTTCCCGTTCACTCCCACTGTACACAATCCCACTGGACCCAAACCCCTTCCCATTCACTCCCAAGTACACAATCCTAATGGACACAAACCCTTTCCCATCCACTCCCTCTGTACACAATTCCGATGGACCCAAAACCCCTTCCCATCCACTCCCTCTGTACACAATCCCAACTGACCAAAAACCTTCCCGTTCACTCCCACTGTACACAATCCCAATGGACCCAAACCCCTTCCCGTTCACTCCCACTGTACACAATCCCAATGGACCCAAACCCCTACCCATTCACTCTCACTGTACACAATCCCAATGGACCCAAACCCCTTCCCGTTCACTCCCACTGTACACAATCCCAATGGACCCAAACCCCGTCACGTTCACTCCCACTGTACACAATCCCATTGGACCCAAACCCCTTCCCGTTCACTCCCACTGTACACAATCGCAATGGACCCAAACCCCTTCCCGTTCACTCCCACTGTACACAATCCCAATGGACCCAAACCCCTTCCCGTTCACTCCCACTGCACCCAATCCCAATGGACCAAAAATCCCTTCCCATTCACTCCCACTGTGCAAAATCCCAATGGACCCAAACCCCTTCCCGTTCACTCCCACTGCACACAATCCCAATCCCAAAACCCTTCCCGTTCACTCCTGCTGTACAAAATCCCAATGGACACAAACCTTTCCCGTTCACTCCGACTCCACACAATCCCAATCCCAAACCCCTTCCCGTTCACTCCCACTGTACACAATCCCAATAGACCCAAACCCCTTACCGTTCACTCCCACTGTACACAATCCCAATGGACCCAAACCCCTTCCCGTTCACTCCCACTGTACACAATCCCAATGGACCCAAAACCCTTGCCGTTCACTCCCACTGTACACAATCCTAATGGACCCTAACCCATTCCTGTTCACTCCCACTGTACACAATCCCAATGGACCCAAACCCCTTCCCGCTCACTCCCACTGTACACAATTCCGATGGACCCAAAACCCCTTCCCATTCACTCCCTCTGTACACAATCCCAACTGACCCAAAAACCTTCCCGTTCACTCCCACTGTACACAATCCCAATGGACCCAAACCCCTTCCCGTTCACTCCCACTGTACACAATCCCAATGGACCCAAACCCTTCCCATTCACACCCGCTCTACACAACCCCAATCCCAAAACCCTTCCCGTTCACTCCCTCTGTACACAATCCCAATCCCCGTTCACTCCTTTTGTCCACAATCCCAATCCCAAACCCCTTCCCGTTCACTCCCACTGCACACAATCCCAATGGACCCAAACCCCTTCCCGTTCACTCCCACTGTACACAATCCCAATGGACCCAAACCCATTCCCATTCACTCCCACTGCACACAATCCCAATGGACCCAAACCCCTTCCCGTTCACACCCACTGTACACAATCCCAATCCCAAACTCCTTCCCCTTCACTCCCACTGTACACAATCCCAATGGACCCAAACTCCTTCCCTTCACTCCCACTGTACACAATCCCAATGGAACCAAACCCCTTCCCGTTCACTCCCCCTGTACACAATCCCAATGGAGCCAAACCCCTTCCCGTTCACTCCCACTGTACACAATCCCAATTGACCCAAACCCCTTCCCATTCACTCCCACTGTACACAATCCCAATGGACCCAAACTCCTTCCCCTTCACTCCCACTGTACACAATCCCAATGGACCCAAACCCCTTCCCGCTCACTCCCACTGTACACAATCCCAATGGACCCAAACCCCTTCCCATTCACTCCCAAATACACAATCCCAATGGACCCAAACCCCTTCCCGTTCACTCCCACTGTACACAATCCCACTGGACGCAAACCCCTTCCCATTCACTCCCAAGTACACAATCCCAATGGACACAAATCCTTTCCCATCCACTCCCTCTGTACACAATTCCGATGGACCCAAAACCCCTTCCCATTCACTCCCTCTGTACACAATCCCAACTGACCGAAAAACCTTCCCCTTCACTCCCACTGTACACAATCCCAATGGACCCAAACCCCTTCCCGTTCACTCCCACTGTACACAATCCCAATGGACCCAAACCCTTCCCATTCACTCCCGCTCTACACAACCCCAATCCCAAAACCCTTCCCGTTCACTCCCTCTGTACACAATCCCAATCCCCATTCACTCCTTTTGTCCACAATCCCAATCCCAAACCCCTTCCCGTTCACTCCCACTGCACACAATCCCAATGGACCCAAACCCCTTCCCGTTCACTCCCACTGTACACAATCCCAAACCCATTCCCATTCACTCCCACTGTACACAATCCCAAAGGACCCAAACCCCTTCCCATTCACTCCCACTGTACACAATCCCAATGGACCCAAACTCCTTCCCTTCACTCCCACTGTACACAATCCCAATGGACCCAAACTCCTTCCCTTCACTCCCACTGTACACAATCCCAATGGAACCAAACCCCTTCCCGTTCACTCCCACTGTACACAATCCCAATTGACCCAAACCCCTTCCCATTCACTCCCAATGTACACAATCCCAATGGACCCAAACCCTTCCCCTTCACTCCCACTGTACACAATCCCAATGGACCCAAACCCCTTCCCGCTCACTCCCACTGTACACAATCCCAATGGACACAAACCCCTTCCCATTCACTCCCAAGTACACAATCCCAATGGACCCAAACCCCTTCCCGTTCACTCCCACTGTACACAATCCCACTGGACCCAAACCCCTTCTCATTCACTCCCAAGTACACAATCCCAATGGACACAAACCCCTTCCCATTCACTCCCAAGTACACAATCGTAATGGACACAAACCCTTTCCCATCCACTCCATCTGTACACAATTCCGATGGACCCAAAACCCCTTCCCATTCACTCCCAAGTACACAATCCTAATGGACACAAACCCCTTCCCATTCACTCCCTCTGTACACAATTCCGATGGACCCAAAACCCCTTCCCATTCACTCCCTCTGTACACAATCCCAACTGACCGAAAAACCTTCCCCTTCACTCCCACTGTACACAATCCCAATGGACCCAAACCCCTTCCCGTTCACTCCCACTGTACACAATCCCAATGGACCCAAACCCTTCCCATTCACTCCCGCTCTACACAACCCTAATCCCAAAACCCTTCCCGTTCACTCCCTCTGTACACAATCCCAATCCCCGTTCACTCCTTTTGTCCACAATCCCAATCCCAAACCCCTTCCCGTTCACTCCCACTGCACACAATCCCAATGGACCCAAACCCCTTCCCGTTCACTCCCACTGTACACAATCCCAAACCCATTCCCATTCACTCCCACAGTACACAATCCCAAAGGACCCAAACCCCTTCCCATTCACTCCCACTGTACACAATCCCAATGGACCCAAACTCCTTCCCTTCACTCCCACTGTACACAATCCCAATGGACCCAAACTCCTTCCCTTCACTCCCACTGTACACAATCCCAATGGACCCAAACTCCTTCCCTTCACTCCCACTGTACACAATCCCAATGGAGCCAAAACCCTTCCCGTTCACTCCCACTGTACACAATCCCAATGGACCCAAACTCCTTCCCCTTCACTCCCACTGTACACAATCCCAATGGACCCAAACCCCTTCCCGCTCACTCCCACTGTACACAATCCCACTGGACCCAAACCCCTTCCCATTCACTCCCAAGTACACAATCCTAATGGACACAAACCCTTTCCCATCCACTCCATCTGTACACAATTCCGATGGACCCAAAACCCCTTCCCATTCTCTCCCAAGTACACAATCCTAATGGACACAAACCCCTTCCCATTCACTCCCAAGTACACAATCCTAAAGGACACAAACCCCTTCCCATTCACTCCCTCTGTACACAATCCCAATGGACACAAACCCCTTCCCATTCAATCCCACTGTACACAATCCCAACTGAGCCAAAAACCTTCCCGTTCACTCCCACTGTACACAATCCCAATGGACCCAAACCCCTTCCCGTTCACTCCCACTGTACACAATCCCAATGGACCCAAACCCCTTCCCGTTCACTCCCACTGCACACAATCCCAATGGACCCAAACCCCTTCCCGTTCACTCCCACTGTACACAATCCCATTGGACCCAAACCCCTTCCCGTTCACTCCCACTGTACACAATCCCAATGGACCCAAACCCCTTCCCGTTCACTCCCACTGTACACAATCCCAATGGACCCAAACCCCTTCCCGTTCAGTCCCACTGTACACAATCCCAATGGTCCCAAACCACTTCCCGTTAACTCCAACTGTACACAATCCCAATGGACCCAAACCCTTTCCCTTTCACTCCCACTATACACAATCCCAATGGACCCAACACCTTCCTGTTCACTCCTTCTGCACACAATCCCAACGGACCCAAAGCCTATCCCATTCACACGCAACGTACACAATCCCAATGGACCCAAACTCCTTCCCATTCACTCCCACTGTACACAATCCCAATCCCAAATCCCCTTCACTCCCACTGCACACAATCCCAAACCCAAATCTCATTCAAACCCACTGTAATCAAACCCAATGGACCCAAACCCCTTCCCGTTCACTCCCACTGCACACAATCCCAATCCCAATACCCTTTCCGTTCACACCGTCTGTACAAAATCCCAATGGACACAAACCTTTCCCGTTCACTCCGACTCTACACAATCCCAATAGACCCAAACCCCTTACCGTTCACTCCCACTGTACACAATCCCAATAGACCCAAACCCCTTACCGTTCACTCCCACTGTACACAATCCCAATGGACCCAAACCCCTTCCCGTTCACTACACTGTACACAATCCCAATGGACCCAAACCCCTTCCCGTTCACTCCCACTGTACACAATCCCAATGGACCCAAACCCCTTCCCGTTCTCTCCCACTGTACACAATACCAATGGAACCAAACCCCTTCCCTTTCACTCCCACTGTACACAATCCCAATAGACCCAAACCGCTTTCCATTCACTCCCACTGTACACAGTCCCAATGGACCGAAACCCTTCCCATTCACTCCCAAAGTGCACAGTACCAATCCCAAACCCATTCCCTTTCACACCCACTGAACACAATCCCAACTGACCCAAAACCCTTCCCGTTCATTCCCACTGTACACAATCCCAATCCCAAACCCCGTTCACTCCCACTGTACACAATCCCAATGGACCCAAACCCGTTCCCATTCACTCCCACTGTACACAATCCCAATGGACCCAAACCCCTTCCCGTTCACTCCCACTGTACACAATCCCAATGGACCCAAACCCCTTCCCATTCACTCCCACCGTACAGAATCCCAATCCCAAACCCCTTCCCATTCACTCCCACTGTACACAATCCCAATGGACCCAAACCTCTTCCCGTTCACTCCCGCTCTACACAATCCCAATCCCCGTTCATTCCTTTTGTCCACAATCCCAATCCCTAACCCCTTCCCGTTCACTCCCACTGTACACAATCCCAATCCCCGTTCATTCCTTTTGTCCACAATCCCAATCCCAAACCACTTCCCGTTCACTCCCACTGTACACAATCCCAATCCCAAACCCCTTCCCGTTCACTACACTGTACACAATCCCAATGGACCCAAACCCCTTCCCATTCACTCCCACTGTACACAATCCCATTCCCAAACCCCGTTCACTCCCACTGTACACAATCCCAATGGAACTAAACCCCTTCCCATTCACTCCCACTGTACACAATCCCAATGGACCCAAACCCTTCCCGTTCACTCCCGCTCTACACAATCCCAATCCCCGTTCATTCCTTTTGTCCACAATCAGAATCCCAAACCCCTTCCCGTTCACTCCCACTGTACACTATCCCAATCTCCGTTCATTCCTTTTGTCCACAATCCCAATCCCAAACCACTTCCGGTTCACTCCCACTGTACACAATCCCAACCCCAAACCCCTTCCCGTTCATTCCCACTGTACACAATCCCAATCCCAAACCCCTTCCCGTTCACTCCCACTGTACACAATCACAATGGAACCAAACCCCTTCCCATTCACTCCCACTGTACACAATCCCAATGGAACCAAACCCCTTCCCATTCACTCCCACTGTACACAATCCCAATCCCAAACCCCTTCCAATTCATTCCCACTGTTCACAATCCCAATCCCAAACCCCGTTCACTCCCACTGTACACAATCCCAATCCCCTTCCCGTTCACTCCCAATGTATACAATCCCAATTCCCTTCCCGTTCACTCCCACTGTACACAATCACAATGGAGCCAAACCCCTTCCCGTTCACTCCCACTGTACACAATCCCAATCCCAAACCCCTTCCCGTTCACTCCCACTGTACACAATCACAATGGAGCCAAACCCCTTCCCGTTCACTCCCACTGTACACAATCCCAATGGACCCAAATCCCTTCCCGTTCACTCCCACTGTACACAATCCCAATGGACCCAAACCCCTTCCCGTTCACTCCCACTGTACACAATCCCAATGGACTCAAACCCCTTCCCGTTCACTCCCACTGTACACAATCCCAATGGACCCAAACCCCTTACCGTTCACTCCCACTGTACACAATCCCAATGGACCCAAACCCCTTCCCGTTCACTCCCACTGTACACAATCCCAATGGACCCAAACCTCTTCACGTTCACTCCCACTGTACACAATCCCAATGGACCCAAACTCCGTTCCGTTCACTCCCACTGTAAACAATCCCAATGGACCCAAACCCCTTCCCCGTCACTCCCAATGTGCACAATCCCAATCCCAATCCCCTTCTCATTCACTCCCACTGTACACAATCCCAATGGACCCAAACCCCTTCCCCTTCACTCCCACTGTACACAATCCCAATCCCAATCCCCTTCTCATTCACTCCCACTGTACACGAAGCCAATGGACCCAAACCCCTTCCCGTTCACTCCCACTGTACAGAATCCCAAAAGAGCCAAACCCCTTCCCTTTCACTCCCACTGTACACAATCCCAATGGACCCAAACTCCTTCCAGTTCACTCCCACTGTCCATAATCCCAATGGAGCCAAACACCTGCATGCTCACTCCCACGGTACTCAATCCCAATGCACTCAAATCCCTTCCCGTTCACTACACTGTACACAATCCCAATGGACCCAAACCCTTCCCATTCATTCCCACTGTACACAATACCAATGGAACCAAACCCCTTCCCCTTCACTCCCACCGAACACAATCCCAATGGACCCAAACCCCTTCCCGTTCACTCCCACTGTACACAATCCCAATGGACCCAAACTCCTTCCCGTTCACTCCCACTGTACATAATCCCAATCCCCTTCCCGTTCACTCCCACTGTACACAATCCCAATGGACCCAAACCCCTTCCCGTTCACTCCCACTTTACACAATCCCAATGGACCCAAATCCCTTCCCGTTCACTCCCACTGTACACAATCTCAATGGACCCAAACCCCTTCCCGTTCACTCCCACTGTACACAATCCCAATGGATCCAAACCCCTTCCTGTACACTCCCACTGTACACAATCCCAATGGACCCAAACCCCTTTCCATTCACTCCCACTGTACACAATCCCAATGGACCCAAACCCCTTCCCGTTCACTCACACTGTGCACAATCCCAATGGACACAAACCCCTTCCCGTTCACTCCCACTGTACACAATCCCAATCCCAAACCCCTTCCCGGTCACTCGTACTGGAAAAAATTCCAATGGACCCAAACCCCTTCTCATTCAATCCCACTGTACACAATCCCAATGGACAGAAACCCCTTCCCGTTCACTCCCACTGTACACAATCCCAATGGACCCAAACCCCTACCCACTGACTCCCACTGTACACAATCCCAATGGACCCAAACCTCTTCCCGTTGACTCGGATTGTACACAATCCAAATCCCAAACCCCTTCCCATTCACTCCTACTGTACACAATCCCAATGGACCCAAATCCCTTCCCGTTCACTCACACTGTGCACAATCCCAAAGGACCCAAACACCTTTCTTTTCAATCCCACTGTACACAGTCCCAATGGATCCAAACCCCTTCCCGTTCACTCCCACTGTACACAATCGCAATGGACCCAAACTCCTTCCCATTCACTCCCATTGTACACAATCCCAATGGAACCAAAACCCTTCCCGTTCACTCCCACTGTACACAATCCCAATGGACCCAAAACCCTTCCCGTTCACTCCCACTGTACACAATCCCAAAGGACACAAACCCCTTCCACTTCAATCCCACTGTACACAATCCCAATGGACCCAAACCCCTTCCCGTTACTCCCACTGTACACATTCCCAATGCACCCAAACCCCTTCCCATTCACTCCTACTGTGCACAATCCCAAAGGACCCAAACGCCTTCCCATTCACTCCCACTGTACACAATCCCAATGGACCCAAACCCCTTCCCATTCACTCCCACTGTACACAATCCCAATGGACCCAAACCCCTTCCCATTCACTCCCACTGTACACAATCCCAATGGACCCAAACTCCTTCCCTTTCACTCCCACTGTACACAATCGCAATGGACCAAACCCCTTCCCGTTCACTCCCACTGTACACAATCCCAATGGAGCCAAACCCCTTCACTTTCACTCCCACTGTACACAATCCCAATACCAAACCCCTTCCCGTTCACTCCCACTGTACACAATCCCAATGGAGCCAAACTGCTTCCCTTTCACTCCCACTGTACACAATCCCAATAAACCCAAACCCCTTCCCGTTCACTCCCACTGTACACAATCCCAATGGACCCAAACCCCTTCCCGTTCACTCCCACTGTACACAATCCCAATGGACCCAAACCCCTTCCCATTCACTCCCACTGTACAGAATCCCAATGGAGCCAAACCCCTTCCCTTTCACTCCCACTGTACACAATCCCAATGGACCCAAACTCCTTCCCGTTCACTCCCACTGTACATAATCCCAATAGAGCCAAACCCCTGCATGCTCACTCCCACGGTACTCAATCCCAATGCACTCAAATCCCTTCCCGTTCACTACACTGCACACAATCCCAATGGACCCAAACCCTTCCCATTCATTCCCACTGTACACAATCCCAATGGACCCAAACCCCTTGCCGTTCTCTCCCACTGTACACAATCCCAATGGAACCAAACCCCTTCCCTTTCACTCCCACTGTACACAATCCCTATAGACCCAAACCCCTTTCCATTCACTCCCACTGTACACAATCCCAATCCCAAACCCCTTCCCATTCACTTCCACTGTACACAATCCCAATGGACCCAAACCCTTCCCGTTCACTCCCGCTCTACACAATCCCAATCCCCGTTCATTCCTTTTGTCCACAATCCCAATCCCTAACCCCTTCCCGTTCACTCCCACTGTACACAATCCCAATCCCCGTTCATTCCTTTTGTCCACAATCTCAATCCCAAACCACTTCCCGTTCACTCCCACTGTACACAATCCCAATCCCAAACCCCTTCCTGTTCACTCCCACTGTACACAATCCCAATCCCAAACCCCTTCCCGTTCACTCCCACTGTACACAATCCCAATCCCAAATCCCTTCCCGTTCACTCCCACTGTAGACAATCACAATGGAACCAAACCCCTTCCCGTTCACTCCCACTGTACACAATCCCAATCCCAAACCCCTTCCCGTTCATTCCCACTGTACACAATTCCAATCCCAAACCCCTTCCAATTCATTCCCACTGTACACATTCCCAAACCCATTCCCATTCACTCCCACTGTATACAATCCCAATCCCCCTTCCCGTTCGCTCCCACTGTACACAATCCCAATGGACCCAAAACCCTTCCTGTTCACTCCCACTGTACACAATCCCAATCCCAAACCTCTTCCCGTTCACTCCCACTGTACACAATCCCAATGGACCCAAACCCCTTCCCGTTCACTCCCACTGTACACAATCCCAATGGACCCAAACCCCCTCCCGTTCACTCCCACTGTACACAATCCCAATGCACCCAAACCCCTTCCCGTTCACTTCCACTGTAAAAAAATCCCAATCCCAAACCCCTTCCCGTTCACTCCCACTGTACACAATTTCAAAGGACCCAATCCCCTTCCCCTTCACTCCCACCGTACACAATCCCAATGGACCCAATACCCTTCCCGTTCACTCCCACTGTACACAATCCCAATGGACACAAACCCCTTCCCGTTCACTCCCACTGTACACAATCCCAATCCCAAACCCCTTCCCGTTCACTCCCACTGTACACAATCCCAATGCAACCAAACCCCTTCCCGTTCACTTCCACTGTAAAAAAATCCCAATGGACCCAAACCCCTTCCTTTTTAATCCCACTGTACACAGTCCCAATGGATCCAAACCCCTTCCCATTCACTCACACTGTGCACAATCCCAAAGGACCCAAACCCCTTCCTTTTTAATCCCACTGTACACAGTCCCAATGGATCCAAACCCCTTCCCATTCACTCCCACTGTACACAATCCCAATGGACCCAAACCCCTTCATGTTCACTCTGCTCTACACAATCCCAATCCCCGTTCATTCCTTTTGTCCACAATCCCAATCCCTAACCCCTTCCCGTTCACTCCCACTGTACACAATCCCAATCCACGTTCATTCCTTTTGTCCACAATCCCAATCCCAAACCACTTCCCGTTCACTACCACTGTACACAATCCCAATCCCAAACCCCTTCCTGTTCACTCCCACTGTACACAATCCCAATCCCAAACTCCTTCCCGTTCACTCCCACTGTACACAATCCCAATCCAAAACCCCTTCCCGTTCACTCCCACTGTACACAATCCCAATCCCAAATCCCTTCTTTTTCACTCCCACTGTAGACAATCACAATGGAACCAAACCACTTCCCGTTCACTCCCACTGTACACAATCCCAATCCCAAACCCCTTCCCGTTCATTCCCACTGTACGCAATTCCAATCCCAAACCCCTTCCAATTCATTCCCACTGTACACAATCCCAAACCCATTCCCATTCACTCCCACTGTATACAATCCCAATCCCCCTTCCCGTTCGCTCCCACTGTACACAATCCCAATGGACCCAAACCCCTTCTTGTTCACTCCCACTGTACACAATCCCAATCCCAAACACCTTCCCGTTCACTCCCACTGTACACAATCCCAATGGACCCAAACCCCTTCCCGTTCACTCCCACTGTACACAATCCCAATGGACCCAAACCCCTTCCCGTTCACTCCCACTGTAAACAATCCCAATGCACCCAAATCCCTTCCCGTTCACACCCACTGTACACAATCCCAATGGACACAAATCCCTTCCCATTCACTCCCACTGTACACAATCCCAATGGACCCAAACCCCTTCCCCTTCACTCCCACTGTGCACAATCCCAATGCACCCAAACCCCTTCCCGTTCACTCCCACTGTAAAAAATCCGAATCCCAAACCCCTTCCCGTTCACTCCCACTGTACACAATCCCAAAGGACCCAAACCCCTTCCCCTTCACTCCCACCGTACACAATCCCAATGGACCCAAACCCCTTCCCGTTCACTCCCACTGTACACAATCCCAATGGAAACAATCCCCTTCCCCTTCACTCCCACCGTACACAATCCCAATGGACCCACACCCCTTCCCGTTCACTCCCACTGTACACAATCCCAATGGACCCAAACTCCTTCCCCTTCACTCCCACTGTACACAATCCCAATGGACACAAACCCCTTCCCATTTACTCCCAATTTACACAATCCCAATGGACACAAACCCCTTCCCGTTCACTCCCACTGTGCACATTCCCAATGGACACAAACCCCTTCCCGTTCACTCCCACTGTACACAATCCCAATCCCAAACCCCTTCCCGTTCACTCCCACTGTACACAATCCCAATCCCAAACCCCTTCCCGTTCACTCCAATTGTACACAATCCCAATGGATCCAAACCCCTTCCCGTTCACTCCCACTGTACACAATCCCAATGGACCCAAACCACTTCCTGTTCACTCCCACTGTACAGAATCCCAATGGACACAAACCCCTTCCCCTTCACTCCCACTGTACACAATCCCAATGGACCCAAACCCCTTCCCGTTCACTCCCACTGTACACAATCCCAATGGACCCAAACCCCTTCCCGTTCACTCCCACTGTACACAATCCCAATGGACCCAAACCCCTTCCCCTTCACTCCCACTGTAAAAAATCCCAATCCCAAATCCCTTCCTGTTCACTCCCACTGTACACAATCCCAATGGATCCAAACCCCTTCCCGTTCACTCCCACTGTACACAATCCCAATGGACCCAAACTCCTTCCCTTCACTCCCACTGTACACAATCCCAATGGAACCAAACCCCTTCCCGTTCACTCCCCCTGTACACAATCCCAATGGAGCCAAACCCCTTCCCGTTCACTCCCACTGTACACAATCCCAATTGACCCAAACCCCTTCCCATTCACTCCCACTGTACACAATCCCAATGGACCCAAACTCCTTCCCCTTCACTCCCACTGTACACAATCCCAATGGACCCAAACCCCTTCCCGCTCACTCCCACTGTACACAATCCCAATGGACCCAAACCCCTTCCCATTCACTCCCAAATACACAATCCCAATGGACCCAAACCCCTTCCCGTTCACTCCCACTGTACACAATCCCACTGGACGCAAACCCCTTCCCATTCACTCCCAAGTACACAATCCCAATGGACACAAACCCTTTCCCATCCACTCCCTCTGTACACAATTCCGATGGACCCAAAACCCCTTCCCATTCACTCCCTCTGTACACAATCCCAACTGACCGAAAAACCTTCCCCTTCACTCCCACTGTACACAATCCCAATGGACCCAAACCCCTTCCCGTTCACTCCCACTGTACACAATCCCAATGGACCCAAACCCTTCCCATTCACTCCCGCTCTACACAACCCCAATCCCAAAACCCTTCCCGTTCACTCCCTCTGTACACAATCCCAATCCCCATTCACTCCTTTTGTCCACAATCCCAATCCCAAACCCCTTCCCGTTCACTCCCACTGCACACAATCCCAATGGACCCAAACCCCTTCCCGTTCACTCCCACTGTACACAATCCCAAACCCATTCCCATTCACTCCCACTGTACACAATCCCAAAGGACCCAAACCCCTTCCCATTCACTCCCACTGTACACAATCCCAATGGACCCAAACTCCTTCCCTTCACTCCCACTGTACACAATCCCAATGGACCCAAACTCCTTCCCTTCACTCCCACTGTACACAATCCCAATGGAACCAAACCCCTTCCCGTTCACTCCCACTGTACACAATCCCAATTGACCCAAACCCCTTCCCATTCACTCCCAATGTACACAATCCCAATGGACCCAAACCCTTCCCCTTCACTCCCACTGTACACAATCCCAATGGACCCAAACCCCTTCCCGCTCACTCCCACTGTACACAATCCCAATGGACACAAACCCCTTCCCATTCACTCCCAAGTACACAATCCCAATGGACCCAAACCCCTTCCCGTTCACTCCCACTGTACACAATCCCACTGGACCCAAACCCCTTCTCATTCACTCCCAAGTACACAATCCCAATGGACACAAACCCCTTCCCATTCACTCCCAAGTACACAATCCTAATGGACACAAACCCTTTCCCATCCACTCCATCTGTACACAATTCCGATGGACCCAAAACCCCTTCCCATTCACTCCCAAGTACACAATCCTAATGGACACAAACCCCTTCCCATTCACTCCCTCTGTACACAATTCCGATGGACCCAAAACCCCTTCCCATTCACTCCCTCTGTACACAATCCCAACTGACCGAAAAACCTTCCCCTTCACTCCCACTGTACACAATCCCAATGGACCCAAACCCCTTCCCGTTCACTCCCACTGTACACAATCCCAATGGACCCAAACCCTTCCCATTCACTCCCGCTCTACACAACCCTAATCCCAAAACCCTTCCCGTTCACTCCCTCTGTACACAATCCCAATCCCCGTTCACTCCTTTTGTCCACAATCCCAATCCCAAACCCCTTCCCGTTCACTCCCACTGCACACAATCCCAATGGACCCAAACCCCTTCCCGTTCACTCCCACTGTACACAATCCCAAACCCATTCCCATTCACTCCCACAGTACACAATCCCAAAGGACCCAAACCCCTTCCCATTCACTCCCACTGTACACAATCCCAATGGACCCAAACTCCTTCCCTTCACTCCCACTGTACACAATCCCAATGGACCCAAACTCCTTCCCTTCACTCCCACTGTACACAATCCCAATGGACCCAAACTCCTTCCCTTCACTCCCACTGTACACAATCCCAATGGAGCCAAAACCCTTCCCGTTCACTCCCACTGTACACAATCCCAATGGACCCAAACTCCTTCCCCTTCACTCCCACTGTACACAATCCCAATGGACCCAAACCCCTTCCCGCTCACTCCCACTGTACACAATCCCACTGGACCCAAACCCCTTCCCATTCACTCCCAAGTACACAATCCTAATGGACACAAACCCTTTCCCATCCACTCCATCTGTACACAATTCCGATGGACCCAAAACCCCTTCCCATTCTCTCCCAAGTACACAATCCTAATGGACACAAACCCCTTCCCATTCACTCCCAAGTACACAATCCTAAAGGACACAAACCCCTTCCCATTCACTCCCTCTGTACACAATCCCAATGGACACAAACCCCTTCCCATTCAATCCCACTGTACACAATCCCAACTGAGCCAAAAACCTTCCCGTTCACTCCCACTGTACACAATCCCAATGGACCCAAACCCCTTCCCGTTCACTCCCACTGTACACAATCCCAATGGACCCAAACCCCTTCCCGTTCACTCCCACTGCACACAATCCCAATGGACCCAAACCCCTTCCCGTTCACTCCCACTGTACACAATCCCATTGGACCCAAACCCCTTCCCGTTCACTCCCACTGTACACAATCCCAATGGACCCAAACCCCTTCCCGTTCACTCCCACTGTACACAATCCCAATGGACCCAAACCCCTTCCCGTTCAGTCCCACTGTACACAATCCCAATGGTCCCAAACCACTTCCCGTTAACTCCAACTGTACACAATCCCAATGGACCCAAACCCTTTCCCTTTCACTCCCACTATACACAATCCCAATGGACCCAACACCTTCCTGTTCACTCCTTCTGCACACAATCCCAACGGACCCAAAGCCTATCCCATTCACACGCAACGTACACAATCCCAATGGACCCAAACTCCTTCCCATTCACTCCCACTGTACACAATCCCAATCCCAAATCCCCTTCACTCCCACTGCACACAATCCCAAACCCAAATCTCATTCAAACCCACTGTAATCAAACCCAATGGACCCAAACCCCTTCCCGTTCACTCCCACTGCACACAATCCCAATCCCAATACCCTTTCCGTTCACACCGTCTGTACAAAATCCCAATGGACACAAACCTTTCCCGTTCACTCCGACTCTACACAATCCCAATAGACCCAAACCCCTTACCGTTCACTCCCACTGTACACAATCCCAATAGACCCAAACCCCTTACCGTTCACTCCCACTGTACACAATCCCAATGGACCCAAACCCCTTCCCGTTCACTACACTGTACACAATCCCAATGGACCCAAACCCCTTCCCGTTCACTCCCACTGTACACAATCCCAATGGACCCAAACCCCTTCCCGTTCTCTCCCACTGTACACAATACCAATGGAACCAAACCCCTTCCCTTTCACTCCCACTGTACACAATCCCAATAGACCCAAACCGCTTTCCATTCACTCCCACTGTACACAGTCCCAATGGACCGAAACCCTTCCCATTCACTCCCAAAGTGCACAGTACCAATCCCAAACCCATTCCCTTTCACACCCACTGAACACAATCCCAACTGACCCAAAACCCTTCCCGTTCATTCCCACTGTACACAATCCCAATCCCAAACCCCGTTCACTCCCACTGTACACAATCCCAATGGACCCAAACCCGTTCCCATTCACTCCCACTGTACACAATCCCAATGGACCCAAACCCCTTCCCGTTCACTCCCACTGTACACAATCCCAATGGACCCAAACCCCTTCCCATTCACTCCCACCGTACAGAATCCCAATCCCAAACCCCTTCCCATTCACTCCCACTGTACACAATCCCAATGGACCCAAACCTCTTCCCGTTCACTCCCGCTCTACACAATCCCAATCCCCGTTCATTCCTTTTGTCCACAATCCCAATCCCTAACCCCTTCCCGTTCACTCCCACTGTACACAATCCCAATCCCCGTTCATTCCTTTTGTCCACAATCCCAATCCCAAACCACTTCCCGTTCACTCCCACTGTACACAATCCCAATCCCAAACCCCTTCCCGTTCACTACACTGTACACAATCCCAATGGACCCAAACCCCTTCCCATTCACTCCCACTGTACACAATCCCATTCCCAAACCCCGTTCACTCCCACTGTACACAATCCCAATGGAACTAAACCCCTTCCCATTCACTCCCACTGTACACAATCCCAATGGACCCAAACCCTTCCCGTTCACTCCCGCTCTACACAATCCCAATCCCCGTTCATTCCTTTTGTCCACAATCAGAATCCCAAACCCCTTCCCGTTCACTCCCACTGTACACTATCCCAATCTCCGTTCATTCCTTTTGTCCACAATCCCAATCCCAAACCACTTCCGGTTCACTCCCACTGTACACAATCCCAACCCCAAACCCCTTCCCGTTCATTCCCACTGTACACAATCCCAATCCCAAACCCCTTCCCGTTCACTCCCACTGTACACAATCACAATGGAACCAAACCCCTTCCCATTCACTCCCACTGTACACAATCCCAATGGAACCAAACCCCTTCCCATTCACTCCCACTGTACACAATCCCAATCCCAAACCCCTTCCAATTCATTCCCACTGTTCACAATCCCAATCCCAAACCCCGTTCACTCCCACTGTACACAATCCCAATCCCCTTCCCGTTCACTCCCAATGTATACAATCCCAATTCCCTTCCCGTTCACTCCCACTGTACACAATCACAATGGAGCCAAACCCCTTCCCGTTCACTCCCACTGTACACAATCCCAATCCCAAACCCCTTCCCGTTCACTCCCACTGTACACAATCACAATGGAGCCAAACCCCTTCCCGTTCACTCCCACTGTACACAATCCCAATGGACCCAAATCCCTTCCCGTTCACTCCCACTGTACACAATCCCAATGGACCCAAACCCCTTCCCGTTCACTCCCACTGTACACAATCCCAATGGACTCAAACCCCTTCCCGTTCACTCCCACTGTACACAATCCCAATGGACCCAAACCCCTTACCGTTCACTCCCACTGTACACAATCCCAATGGACCCAAACCCCTTCCCGTTCACTCCCACTGTACACAATCCCAATGGACCCAAACCTCTTCACGTTCACTCCCACTGTACACAATCCCAATGGACCCAAACTCCGTTCCGTTCACTCCCACTGTAAACAATCCCAATGGACCCAAACCCCTTCCCCGTCACTCCCAATGTGCACAATCCCAATCCCAATCCCCTTCTCATTCACTCCCACTGTACACAATCCCAATGGACCCAAACCCCTTCCCCTTCACTCCCACTGTACACAATCCCAATCCCAATCCCCTTCTCATTCACTCCCACTGTACACGAAGCCAATGGACCCAAACCCCTTCCCGTTCACTCCCACTGTACAGAATCCCAAAAGAGCCAAACCCCTTCCCTTTCACTCCCACTGTACACAATCCCAATGGACCCAAACTCCTTCCAGTTCACTCCCACTGTCCATAATCCCAATGGAGCCAAACACCTGCATGCTCACTCCCACGGTACTCAATCCCAATGCACTCAAATCCCTTCCCGTTCACTACACTGTACACAATCCCAATGGACCCAAACCCTTCCCATTCATTCCCACTGTACACAATACCAATGGAACCAAACCCCTTCCCCTTCACTCCCACCGAACACAATCCCAATGGACCCAAACCCCTTCCCGTTCACTCCCACTGTACACAATCCCAATGGACCCAAACTCCTTCCCGTTCACTCCCACTGTACATAATCCCAATCCCCTTCCCGTTCACTCCCACTGTACACAATCCCAATGGACCCAAACCCCTTCCCGTTCACTCCCACTTTACACAATCCCAATGGACCCAAATCCCTTCCCGTTCACTCCCACTGTACACAATCTCAATGGACCCAAACCCCTTCCCGTTCACTCCCACTGTACACAATCCCAATGGATCCAAACCCCTTCCTGTACACTCCCACTGTACACAATCCCAATGGACCCAAACCCCTTTCCATTCACTCCCACTGTACACAATCCCAATGGACCCAAACCCCTTCCCGTTCACTCACACTGTGCACAATCCCAATGGACACAAACCCCTTCCCGTTCACTCCCACTGTACACAATCCCAATCCCAAACCCCTTCCCGGTCACTCGTACTGGAAAAAATTCCAATGGACCCAAACCCCTTCTCATTCAATCCCACTGTACACAATCCCAATGGACAGAAACCCCTTCCCGTTCACTCCCACTGTACACAATCCCAATGGACCCAAACCCCTACCCACTGACTCCCACTGTACACAATCCCAATGGACCCAAACCTCTTCCCGTTGACTCGGATTGTACACAATCCAAATCCCAAACCCCTTCCCATTCACTCCTACTGTACACAATCCCAATGGACCCAAATCCCTTCCCGTTCACTCACACTGTGCACAATCCCAAAGGACCCAAACACCTTTCTTTTCAATCCCACTGTACACAGTCCCAATGGATCCAAACCCCTTCCCGTTCACTCCCACTGTACACAATCGCAATGGACCCAAACTCCTTCCCATTCACTCCCATTGTACACAATCCCAATGGAACCAAAACCCTTCCCGTTCACTCCCACTGTACACAATCCCAATGGACCCAAAACCCTTCCCGTTCACTCCCACTGTACACAATCCCAAAGGACACAAACCCCTTCCACTTCAATCCCACTGTACACAATCCCAATGGACCCAAACCCCTTCCCGTTACTCCCACTGTACACATTCCCAATGCACCCAAACCCCTTCCCATTCACTCCTACTGTGCACAATCCCAAAGGACCCAAACGCCTTCCCATTCACTCCCACTGTACACAATCCCAATGGACCCAAACCCCTTCCCATTCACTCCCACTGTACACAATCCCAATGGACCCAAACCCCTTCCCATTCACTCCCACTGTACACAATCCCAATGGACCCAAACTCCTTCCCTTTCACTCCCACTGTACACAATCGCAATGGACCAAACCCCTTCCCGTTCACTCCCACTGTACACAATCCCAATGGAGCCAAACCCCTTCACTTTCACTCCCACTGTACACAATCCCAATACCAAACCCCTTCCCGTTCACTCCCACTGTACACAATCCCAATGGAGCCAAACTGCTTCCCTTTCACTCCCACTGTACACAATCCCAATAAACCCAAACCCCTTCCCGTTCACTCCCACTGTACACAATCCCAATGGACCCAAACCCCTTCCCGTTCACTCCCACTGTACACAATCCCAATGGACCCAAACCCCTTCCCATTCACTCCCACTGTACAGAATCCCAATGGAGCCAAACCCCTTCCCTTTCACTCCCACTGTACACAATCCCAATGGACCCAAACTCCTTCCCGTTCACTCCCACTGTACATAATCCCAATAGAGCCAAACCCCTGCATGCTCACTCCCACGGTACTCAATCCCAATGCACTCAAATCCCTTCCCGTTCACTACACTGCACACAATCCCAATGGACCCAAACCCTTCCCATTCATTCCCACTGTACACAATCCCAATGGACCCAAACCCCTTGCCGTTCTCTCCCACTGTACACAATCCCAATGGAACCAAACCCCTTCCCTTTCACTCCCACTGTACACAATCCCTATAGACCCAAACCCCTTTCCATTCACTCCCACTGTACACAATCCCAATCCCAAACCCCTTCCCATTCACTTCCACTGTACACAATCCCAATGGACCCAAACCCTTCCCGTTCACTCCCGCTCTACACAATCCCAATCCCCGTTCATTCCTTTTGTCCACAATCCCAATCCCTAACCCCTTCCCGTTCACTCCCACTGTACACAATCCCAATCCCCGTTCATTCCTTTTGTCCACAATCTCAATCCCAAACCACTTCCCGTTCACTCCCACTGTACACAATCCCAATCCCAAACCCCTTCCTGTTCACTCCCACTGTACACAATCCCAATCCCAAACCCCTTCCCGTTCACTCCCACTGTACACAATCCCAATCCCAAATCCCTTCCCGTTCACTCCCACTGTAGACAATCACAATGGAACCAAACCCCTTCCCGTTCACTCCCACTGTACACAATCCCAATCCCAAACCCCTTCCCGTTCATTCCCACTGTACACAATTCCAATCCCAAACCCCTTCCAATTCATTCCCACTGTACACATTCCCAAACCCATTCCCATTCACTCCCACTGTATACAATCCCAATCCCCCTTCCCGTTCGCTCCCACTGTACACAATCCCAATGGACCCAAAACCCTTCCTGTTCACTCCCACTGTACACAATCCCAATCCCAAACCTCTTCCCGTTCACTCCCACTGTACACAATCCCAATGGACCCAAACCCCTTCCCGTTCACTCCCACTGTACACAATCCCAATGGACCCAAACCCCCTCCCGTTCACTCCCACTGTACACAATCCCAATGCACCCAAACCCCTTCCCGTTCACTTCCACTGTAAAAAAATCCCAATCCCAAACCCCTTCCCGTTCACTCCCACTGTACACAATTTCAAAGGACCCAATCCCCTTCCCCTTCACTCCCACCGTACACAATCCCAATGGACCCAATACCCTTCCCGTTCACTCCCACTGTACACAATCCCAATGGACACAAACCCCTTCCCGTTCACTCCCACTGTACACAATCCCAATCCCAAACCCCTTCCCGTTCACTCCCACTGTACACAATCCCAATGCAACCAAACCCCTTCCCGTTCACTTCCACTGTAAAAAAATCCCAATGGACCCAAACCCCTTCCTTTTTAATCCCACTGTACACAGTCCCAATGGATCCAAACCCCTTCCCATTCACTCACACTGTGCACAATCCCAAAGGACCCAAACCCCTTCCTTTTTAATCCCACTGTACACAGTCCCAATGGATCCAAACCCCTTCCCATTCACTCCCACTGTACACAATCCCAATGGACCCAAACCCCTTCATGTTCACTCTGCTCTACACAATCCCAATCCCCGTTCATTCCTTTTGTCCACAATCCCAATCCCTAACCCCTTCCCGTTCACTCCCACTGTACACAATCCCAATCCACGTTCATTCCTTTTGTCCACAATCCCAATCCCAAACCACTTCCCGTTCACTCCCACTGTACACAATCCCAATCCCAAACCCCTTCCTGTTCACTCCCACTGTACACAATCCCAATCCCAAACTCCTTCCCGTTCACTCCCACTGTACACAATCCCAATCCAAAACCCCTTCCCGTTCACTCCCACTGTACACAATCCCAATCCCAAATCCCTTCTTTTTCACTCCCACTGTAGACAATCACAATGGAACCAAACCACTTCCCGTTCACTCCCACTGTACACAATCCCAATCCCAAACCCCTTCCCGTTCATTCCCACTGTACGCAATTCCAATCCCAAACCCCTTCCAATTCATTCCCACTGTACACAATCCCAAACCCATTCCCATTCACTCCCACTGTATACAATCCCAATCCCCCTTCCCGTTCGCTCCCACTGTACACAATCCCAATGGACCCAAACCCCTTCTTGTTCACTCCCACTGTACACAATCCCAATCCCAAACACCTTCCCGTTCACTCCCACTGTACACAATCCCAATGGACCCAAACCCCTTCCCGTTCACTCCCACTGTACACAATCCCAATGGACCCAAACCCCTTCCCGTTCACTCCCACTGTAAACAATCCCAATGCACCCAAATCCCTTCCCGTTCACACCCACTGTACACAATCCCAATGGACACAAATCCCTTCCCATTCACTCCCACTGTACACAATCCCAATGGACCCAAACCCCTTCCCCTTCACTCCCACTGTGCACAATCCCAATGCACCCAAACCCCTTCCCGTTCACTCCCACTGTAAAAAATCCGAATCCCAAACCCCTTCCCGTTCACTCCCACTGTACACAATCCCAAAGGACCCAAACCCCTTCCCCTTCACTCCCACCGTACACAATCCCAATGGACCCAAACCCCTTCCCGTTCACTCCCACTGTACACAATCCCAATGGAAACAATCCCCTTCCCCTTCACTCCCACCGTACACAATCCCAATGGACCCACACCCCTTCCCGTTCACTCCCACTGTACACAATCCCAATGGACCCAAACTCCTTCCCCTTCACTCCCACTGTACACAATCCCAATGGACACAAACCCCTTCCCATTTACTCCCAATTTACACAATCCCAATGGACACAAACCCCTTCCCGTTCACTCCCACTGTGCACATTCCCAATGGACACAAACCCCTTCCCGTTCACTCCCACTGTACACAATCCCAATCCCAAACCCCTTCCCGTTCACTCCCACTGTACACAATCCCAATCCCAAACCCCTTCCCGTTCACTCCAATTGTACAC
This sequence comes from Isurus oxyrinchus, assembly GCA_026770705.1. Lineage (NCBI taxonomy): Eukaryota > Metazoa > Chordata > Chondrichthyes > Lamniformes > Lamnidae > Isurus > Isurus oxyrinchus. Next base: position 150,114 of record JANJGN010001363.1, read on the forward strand.
AATCCCAATGGATCCAAACCCCTTCCCGTTCACTCCCACTGTACACAATCCCAATGGACCCAAACCACTTCCTGTTCACTCCCACTGTACAGAATCCCAATGGACACAAACCCCTTCCCCTTCACTCCCACTGTACACAATCCCAATGGACCCAAACCCCTTCCCGTTCACTCCCACTGTACACAATCCCAATGGACCCAAACCCCTTCCCGTTCACTCCCACTGTACACAATCCCAATGGACCCAAACCCCTTCCCCTTCACTCCCACTGTAAAAAATCCCAATCCCAAATCCCTTCCTGTTCACTCCCACTGTACACAATCCCAATGGATCCAAACCCCTTCCCGTTCACTCCCACTGTACACAATCCCAATGGACCCAAACTCCTTCCTCTTCACTCCCACTGTACACCATCCCAATGGACCCAATACCCTTCCCGTT